>JAABKJ010013657.1:0-10266 GCA_011634705.1 Andricus grossulariae
TCCAGGATCGTCAACTTTACACTCTGGGATAGTGAAGCTAACCGTCAAATTTTGACACTCCATGGATGGTACGCTAGTCCATCTAGGGGCTGTCCCATAGTTAAAACTGAAATATAGTCAGTCTGACACTCTAGATGTTCAGGCAGACTAGCCATTTTTCTCCGTGCAGGTAATATGTCAAACAGGGTAAACATAAGGTTGGTACACCAGTACAAATTTAATTGAAAAATTGCTCTCTTATATAAATGATTTTCGTAATAACTAAGTGTGTTTCTAAAAAAGGGTTAAGAATCTGTACAAAACAGGTATGTATAATGCATAATCAAACCCAAGAGTTCCGTCTTTTGTTAGCCAAATGAATGAACTCCTCAAATCTTGAACGATTTTTAAATAATATAATACTAATATATAATATTAAATAATATAATAATGAATAATAATGATAATAAATAATATAATGATAATTATATAATAATATAATAATATAATATAAAGATAATTCCTGTTTCTTAGACCCGCGTTTTGAACAAAACAAAATTGAATATAACACCTTAAAAATCACACAAGAAAATTTTCGGATACATTTGAGGATTTCCGGCTAATAAAAATCTGTAGAAAATAAAAAATGTAAATTTCTAAAATACTAAGTTGTGTGTTTAAAAAAAATGGTAATTGTTTACTTTGATAACTTTTCCGAATTTTAGAGTAAATGGTTTAAAACATTTTTCAAAACCTTCTTTTTAGTCCAAAAGTAAAATATCAGACAATTTTTTGCAATAACTGATGTTTTTCAACATTTCGCTTTTTCTATGGAATTTAAATCACTTTATGCTAACTTTTATAAATTTGTTTAGAAACTTGCATTTTTCTGAAAAAAATACACAAAAAAATACACTACAAAAATTTTTTATTACTATTTTTTTAAACAAATTCCAGGATGATACTACATAAGAAGAAATGTATCATATTGAAAAAATGTAAATCGATGAAAGATTTCATAAATGTTAAATATTAATAGATTATAATTATTTCATAGACTTTCTCTGATTTTTGATTAATTTTAATATTTAACAATTGATTAACATGAAATATGGGAATAGTCAAAATTGAAAATTGCTATTATTAACATTGAAATTATAATGTGTTAAATCAATTAACTATAATAAAAATAATTAGATAAATAACAAAATTGAAAAAAAAAATCAAAAAAAGAAAAATAACCAACAAAATCGTAAAAATATTCTGTTAAATCGAAATCGCCAGTTAAAGATAAGACAAAAATCCACTTATCGTCACAAATTGGAACAGACTTTAAAAACAGGTTAAGAACAGGTTTTAAAAATCGGCTTTCGGTAGAAATGAAAAATCGTTTTTACAATTTTTGACAAAAATAAAAACTTGCTCCCGAAATGTATGGGAACGCTGAATAAGAATAATAAATGTTTGATACCAAAAAATTGTTCTATTCCGATAAAATTAAAATTTATTGTGACCATGTTGTGCAAATCAATTTCAAACCATTAAATGAAACAATTTAAACAATATTCGCAAATTACACATTTTTAAAATTCATGTTAATAAATTATAATTTCATATCTTCAATTCGTTTTTCTCAACCTTTCGTATTCGCTTTTTACCTCAATCCATGTATTCTATTTTGTAACAAATTTAGAATAAAAAAAGAGGAAGTAGCGTATGTTATAAATTTAATTATTTTATAATGAGGTAAGTGGTAAATGGGTCTCCTCCGAGACGTAACAATTCAATTGAAATGGTCAAATTTGAAAATAAATTTTCAACTAGATTAAAAAATTTATTGATTAGAGGAATAAATAACATAAAAATTTCTGATATAGTTTTCTTGAGGATAAATATATGAAAACTCACCTGTGTCGAATATAATTTCGATGCTAGCGCTAGTACCTCGCTTCAAAATATACTTCCCATTAACAAATTTGCAACCTCTCACAACAGCATTTTCAACCGTTCCGACTGAGGAATCTAAAATGATAAAATTATAATAAAATATACTTAAAAAATCATTTTCATTTATAAGCTAAAATTACTCATATTTAAAATTCCTCGATATTTTAAGGATTAGGTTTTTATTATTTCATTAATTGAAAACAAAATAAAAAAATGTCTTCTCTAGTTTGAAAAAACTCATTTTTATCGAAATTTGTATGCCACAATTCATGTAATAAACGCCTAAAAACATATACAAAAATAAACATAATATTTTAACAAACTGCACAACCCAAAATGCTCTCAAAACAGGGAAAATAAGGTGATTTTTCACAACATTAGAGGAATAATAGGGAAATAAATTCTTTTAAATAAAATTAATGTAGGTATTGGTACCAAATTGAATTTAATATTAAACGCTGCTGATTTCAAGGAAATTGTTGAATTTTTAACCAAAAAAGAGTGAACTTCGATATCAGACAGTTGCATTTTCAACCAAAAAGTTGAATTATTAATTAAAAATTATCAATTTTCAACCAATAATTGAATAAGTTAATTTTCAGTTTTAAAAAATTGATTTCCAACCAGAAGAAAAAGAAAATTTCCACAAAATAGTTTAATGTTTAAACAATGAAATGAATGATTAATGAAGTAGTTTAAATTTCAAACAACTAGTTACATTTTTAACCAAATAGTTGAATTTCGAAGCTACAAAGATGAATTTTCAACTAAATGGTTGAAATTTTAACAAAATAATTGAATTTTCCAATAGAAACGATTAATTTTCAAGCAATAATGGAACAGTGAACTTTGCAGTTAAAAAATGTATTTACAACGAGAACAAAAAAACAAATTTTCAACCAAATATTTAGCTCAATGCTTAAACAATAAAATTAATGTTTAACGAAGTATTTAAACTTTTAACCAAGTACTTGAATATTTAACTAAATCGTTGAATTTTCAACCTAAACAGATGAATTTCCAACTAAATGGCTGAATTTTTAATAAAATAGTTGCGTTTTTCACAAAATTATTGAATTTTCAACCAAATGTTCGAATTTTCAAGCAAAAGAACAATTTAACTTTAACCAAAAACAGTAGCATTTTTAACCAAATAGTTAAATTTTCAAGCCAAAAAGACGAAATTTTGTTTAAAAAGTTAAATTTTCAATCCAAAAGAACGATTTTTTTTATACAAACAGACGAATAAAATTATATTTTTAACAAAATAATTGAATTTTTAACCAAAGAGACTGATCTTCATATAACAAAAATGAATTTTTACCACAAAGTATTTTAACTTTTAACTAAGTAGTTGAACTTTTAATCATGACAATTAATTGTCTACTAACAAAGAGGAATTTACAACAAAATACATACATTTTTAACTGAAAAATTGAATTTTCCAATCAAAACGAACAATTTTCAATCGAAAAAACTGAATTGTCAACAAAAAAGTTAAATGTTTAACCAATAAAATTAATAATTAACGAAGTAGTTCAACTTTTATACAAGTAGTTGAATTTTTAACCAAATCGTTGAATTTCCAACCTAAACAGAAGAATTTCCAACTAAATCGATGAATTTTTATTAAAATAGTTGCATTTTTAACCAAATTTTTGAATTTTCAACCAAATGGTCTATAGTTGAATTTTAAACTAAAAATGATCAATTTTCAACCAATAATGAAATAGTTAAATTTTCAGTTAAAAAAATTAATTTCCAACCAGAATAAAAACGAAGTTTTAACAAAGTAGTAAATGTCAGGAATTTTTAGTTTAAAGCAAGGAATTTTTTTGACAGCGTGCCAATTTTTTTTCGATTGCAACATAAAATTCAATAATAATGATTCTTCATTTGCAGAAGTAACTTTATATTACTGTATTTTATTATTTTGTTTAAAATTAGTTTTTCTTTTGTTTTGAATTAATTTTTTCAATTAAAAATTTATCTATTCTATTTTTGGTTGAAAATTGATCGTTTTTGGTGGAAGATTCGTTCTTTTTGATTGAAAATTAATTTTCTTGGTTGAAAATTGAATTTTTTTTTTGAATGAATTCAACTGTTTTTGATTTAAAAATACAATCCTTTTCAATTGAAATATTAATTACTACATTTTTCGTTCAGAATTCATCTTTTTTGGAATTAAAATTTAATTACTTGCTTAAAAGTTAAACGCTTTTGTTAAAAATCAAATTTGTTGTTGAAGATTTTGAAAATGAATATTTTTAGCTGAGAATGTAATTATTCCAGTTGACTGTTTCATCATTTTAGTCATAAATTCATCTCCATGGTTGAACATTATTTTTTTAATTGAAAATTTAACTTTCAATTTTTGATTCAAAAATTATCTTTTTCAGTTAAAAATTCGTCTTTTTAGTAGAAATTAATCTTTTTGGTTAAAGATTCATCTTTTTGGTTGAAAATTCAATTATTCTAGTTAAAGATACATCATTTTAGTTGAAAATTTATCTCTTTTGCCGAACATTAATTTGTTTATTGAAAATTTAACTATTCATTTTTTTGGTGACAATTTATCTTTTTTAGTTGAAAATTCATGTATTTCGTTGTGAATAGTTTTTTTTTTGTAGAAATTAATCTTCTTGGTGGAAAAAAAGATTTCTGGTTGAAAATTTAATTACTCCAGTTAATGATTCATAATTTAGTTGAAAATTTATCTTTCTGGTTTAAAATGATATTATTCCAATTGAAGATTCATCAATTTAGTTAAAAATTCATCAGCTTGGTTAAAAATTATTATGTTTCAGCTGAAAATTTAACTATCCTATTTTTGGTTGAAAAATGATCTTTGTTAGTTCAAAAATCAACTATTTGGTTGAAGATTTGTCTTTTTTAGTTAAAAATTAAACCATTTCGTTGAAAATTGAAGTATTTTCTTGAAAAATCGTCTTTTTTAGTAGAAAATTAATCTTTTTGTTTGAAAATTCATATTTTTGGTTTAAAATGCAAGTATTCCATTTAAATATTCATCACTTTAGTTGAAAATTCATGTGTTTAGTGGAAAATAAAACTACTTGGTCGAAAGTTAAACTCTTTCGTTAAAAATTCATCTTGTTTTTTTGCGGAAAACTGAGCTTCTTTAGTTCAAAATTCAACTACTTGGTTGAATTTTGAATTAATCGCTGATGCTAATATATTTCAGAATATCTTGCAATATAATTTTTTGTTTTAAAAAATGCGAAATATTTGAATGGCTCCGTACCACAAAAAATCATCCCCAGAGAAACCTGAGATACGTGGAAAAAATCTGGAACTGTCAGGGAATTTTTTTCCAGGATTTGAGTAGACACTCTGTGAAATGAATGTTTAACGAAGTAAGTAATTTTCAATCAAGTAGTTTAATATTTAACCAAATAGTAGAATTATGAACCAAAAATATAATAACAGACTTTTAAATTAAATAGAATCAACTTTCAAAATTGGGACAAATTAAAAAAAATCAAGGACTACACAACAAAAAAGGATAGAGTCTGTTTAATTTTCACCATCAGCTATAATTCTATCTTACTTTTTTTATGATGCAACAATGAAAATCGTTTTCGCCTTGAGATCTTCGCGAAAACGCATTACAATTACAAGCCTGCATCGACGATCTCTCGAATTTAAGTTTTGACTAGCAATTATCAATTAAACAGCAACCAAACTATAAGCCAATGAAAAATGAATCTACCAAGCGTAAAACGATATTAAATTTTAGCTTGACAAAATTCAGATCTGAAAAATCACTTTTCTTAATATTAATTGTTTTTTTATTTTTGAACTATAATCAGCATTAAAGATTCTTTATGGAAAAACTTCTGATTATGTAATAAAACGTAATAACGAATCGAAAAGATCAGGTTTAATGTAATTTCATGCCAATGCGTGCTTAGATTGATAAATGTACATTTTTTATATCGTATGTTGACTTCACGCCAGGAAGGACAATTACTTTATCTGTAGATAATCCAAAAATAAGAGTATTGTGCTGAAAGTATGCTAACATTGAGCTTTATTCCCGTTTTTAATTTTTTAACTTGAAAATATAAAAATGTTAGTTTTACACTAGGATTAAAAAATAAATATTGAAACTGTAAGAACAAAACTTGGTGTAAACAATTTCTGAAAATGAAGTGCGATTTTCAAACCCACTGAAAATTATTTAATTCTCTAAAAAAAAAGTTCACTTATATGAAGACGTAATGATAAAAAATGTTGATAATTTCTTTAAAATTTCTGTCGTCACAAATTCTGATACGGAAAATAGTTTTATAACTTCTCACTAATTACGTGTGAAAATGCAATTTGATAAACTCATAATCTGCTCTCCTATGTATATTACTTCTTACTATTTTATAATATTATTCCCAAAGTAAAACCATCTTTAGTTAATTTTCAACTTTAATTAATACACAAATAAAGTTCAAGAATAATTTTATCGTGAAATGTGCAGTTCTTCTACGCAAACAGTTGTACTCATTTAGAGTATTTAGACTGAATCAGCACGTGTTTCATACTTTGCTTCAACAACGTAATTTATAAAAAAAGAAAACACGTCATAAATGTGTCGAATCTTTCTGTTCCAACAGAATCCAAACAACATAGATTATTAATTATTATTCACTTATTCTTAGGAGACAATCTTATTCAAACTTTTTGTTATCCAAAATATGATAATGAATACCTTTAAACCCTCCTATGCTACAAAACAATAAGCAATAACGAGATAATGGAAGTGAACTAAAGACAAAGAAAGTGGTAGATTAAATTTGAATTGTGATTACTATTACGTTAATATTAAATGAAAATATTCAAAAGGACTATTCTAATTTTTAATTATATGTGTATGTTACATTTTTATCACGATATTTGTATTCTACAATCTAAAACTTCATGTCCTCCTACTAGAATTGTTTGAATAATTAAAAGTATAAAGAACAAAGTACTATATCTAAATTATTATTATTATTTTATTTTTGAATAATATTTTTATTTACTTACCACATGTTTCTAATGCCAAAGGTTCGCCAAAGGCCAAAGCGAAAAGGACCGTTGCAGATATAATTCGAAACATGTTGTTTGTTCAATAGCCAAGCACAAATTGAAAGTACCAGAGAATCAGAAGCATTCAGCTACCCAAACTGACTGCTGGTAAGATACCGTGATTCACGAGTTACACTCACAGAGATATTCACTTTTGTTATCTATCAAGAATAATATTCGTGACATAAATAATTTTTTTCCCGATACTTTAATATAAAAAGATTCTGCTCATATAAAAATCTCAAATGTAAAACATACTTAGGTATCTTTCACATTACGGGTGATAATTAATCTAATTAACTCATCTCAACAGCCATGGAAGAATCATTGTGAAATCACATGTTACAAAATTATGTAAAATTATTCCTTCATAAGGAAAAACCATGGTGGAAAATTTTGTACGACAAAGTGCAAAAATCTAAAACCATTTTTACAGAAATCTACAAATAAATGCAATACATTACAATCAAAAATACAGGAGAGTACTGCTTTTTTCGCTATTATTCGGACGAGTTTTGTACTTTTTTTATACTTTTTTGTACTCTCTAAATCCGAATTAGTATAAATTTTACTAATGCAATTAGTAGCATTGTATCTGACTGTTAAATTAGTAATTTTATCAGCTTCTACTAAATGAAATGGTAAGATTTATGTTACTCAATGAATTAGTAAAGTATTCTAATAATCTGCTTAGTAGTACTAACTAATTCAATGAGTAGCAGGGAATTGCTATGGAAACATACTTTTTTAATACTTTCCAATGGTTTTTGATTTTGTTTTCTCAATTTATATTCTTATATTGTTATAGTAATAATAATTGTGTATGGACAATATAATATTCAAAATTCAAACATTATAGACATTTTCTATTTTCAAAACTTTTTAAAACGATACTCTCTAAATCCGAATTAGTATCAATTTTAGTAATGTAATTAGTAGCATTGTATCTGAATTTTAAATTAGTAATTTTATCAGTTACTACTAAATGAAATGGTAAGATTTATGTTACTATATGAATTAATGAGGCATTCTACTAATCTGTTTAGTAGTACTAACTAATTCAATGAGTAGCAATGAATTGCTATAGAAAAATAATTTTTAATACTTTCCAATGGTTTTTGAGTTTGTTTTCTCAATTTATATTCTTATATTATATCGTTATAATCATAATAATTGTGTATGAACAATATAATATTCAAAATTCAAAGATTACAGACATTTTCTATTTTTCAGATTTTAAAAGTAGTTTATCGCTCGTTTAATATTTAATAAATATATGCTATTGTTGACAGTATTTGAAATTTCTCAAATTTTAACTGAAATTATGAATCTTCAACAGAAAAAAATTAATTTTCAAGAAAATAGTTTAATATCCAACAAATAGTAGAATTTTCAATGAAGAAGTTGATTTTTTAACCAAAAAAATTAATTTTCAATCAAAAATGAAACGAACCTTAAAGAAAATAGTTAAATTGTCAGCCAAAGAGATGCATCATAAATGAAGTCAAAAATTCATAATTAATGGTGTATCAGATTTAAAAAATAGTTTATCGTTCGATTTAATATTTAAAAAATGTATGTTATTGTTGACACTGTTTTTAATTTCTTAAATTTCAACTAAAATTATGAATCTTCAACAGAAAAAATTAATTTTCAAAAAAGGAGCTTAACATTCAACAAATAGTTGAATTTTCATTTAAAAAAGTTGATTTCTTAAACAAGAAGTTTAATTTTCAACCAAAAATAAAGTAGTTAAACGTACATTAAAAAAAAAAAATCAAACCAGGAATTTTATGAGACCGGGAAATAACAGTGAATTTATTTTTTGACCGGGAATTTTATAAATGTTTAGAAAAAAAATCTGCCCAAGTTTGATTTCAACAGTTTTTTAAATAATTATTTGAATTGTTTTCTTTTTAAATTATATCGTTCAGTTAACAATGCGTAATTCTAAAATCTTTTACTTAAACATTTTTCCATTTTAGATTTTAATTTTCAAATGTACATTTTTCATTTGAAGAATTTAAAGATGCAGTTTTAAAATTAGTAAAAAAGTTAAAAATTAGAAGCGTCTGAAAGCGACAATTTTGGATTAAAAACATTTTTAGTTGTTCAACTCTAAATATAAATTATAATGATTTTTAACATTGAACTGTACATTAAGGATTAACGAGTGGTGTTTATAAAAAACGTAACTGTTCAATGTTTAATATTTCTAGCTTAAAATTGCTTAAAATGATATAATTTAAAAAAATTTGATTAAATGGTAGATTATTTAATTTAGAGCATTGAAAATTGGATTTGTATTTTATACGTGTGAATTATTGAGCATTTGAATATAAGATTTTTTAATTAAAAAACTTTTAAACCTAAATTTTAAAATAAAAAAGTTCCACTTTGGGTGCTTTCATTTGCAGCTCAGTTTTTATGACTTCAAATGGAACAATTTTTAGCTTTAGAGTTCGAATTTTTTAATTTCATTTGCCGTGAACAATGTTTGCGAACCTAGAAATGACCTGGATTTTTTTTTGTTTTATTTAAACGGTCATCCTGAATTAAGTTCTATATAGTTGTAATAAAAATTGATGTTCTGTGAACCAACTTCAGCTTCGTTTCAAAGACCCTTTACTCACTGACCTGGTTTTTTTTTGCAAAAAAAGACACTGTAGATAAAATGTCGAAAATTTATTGCTTTTGCAGTCACTACGCGGAAAACAGATTAAGGAATCTTTGAAAGAATTTTCACACCAGAGAATCCTTCTTTAATATCAGTCTCATTCATATTATGAGGAAGTTTTATTATTACAGGTTAAATATTTGAAAATCTTACATTTTTTAAAAATTCTAAAGACATTCGTCATAACCTGCAATATATGGTAAAACTATTAATGTTTTCTTTTCTGAGTTTAATTTTAAATTGTTATTAAACTGTATATTTTGATAGATTTTTTTTATTTTCTCATAACGTTCAGCGATTTTAATTTTTAATCATTCTAGTGGGTAGCCATTTTTTAAAAGAGTATTTCGTACTAAATTAAGGTTTTCCTTATGGTATCTTGTATCAGCCAATTTGATAGCTCTGTCTACTAATCAGTATATATCTCCGATTTTATGATAAATAGGATGTCATGAATCATAGTTCAAAAAACGACCTGACCAAACTGATTTGCGGAACCAATTTGTTACAATTTTGTTGTTTTCTATTGTGAGATTTAAATCAAGAAAGGTAATACTTTCATCTTTTGCCAATTCTATGGT
>JAABKJ010013658.1:0-10266 GCA_011634705.1 Andricus grossulariae
TACAAATACTATTGTATTTAGGTTTTAAAAACCTTTTAAAGAGGTACGCAATTGTACCGAAACGTACGTAAAGGATGAAGAAAGAAGTTTTTTAGCTAATAAATTCTGAGTTAAAAACATGTTTTTGGCTCAATTTTTATTTAATTTTATGTAGACCGAAAGACATAAAAATTTACAATTCAAAATTCTCGGTCATCCCACTTTCAGAGGCTCTCCTTGAAGCCACCTTTTGGAATAGCTAACAGCCGCTTCTTCGCATTCTGTTTTATTTCTTCCATGTCTTGAATTCGTTTTTCTTTTAAAGGATGTTTCATTTTGGAAAAAAGGCAGAAATCGTCGAGAGCCAGGTCAGGATTGTAGAGAGCTACGATTAAAACAAAAACTGCGCGTCCTATTAAAAAATCATTAATGAACAATTTAGATGAGTTTTGAGTCTTTTTGGAAAGAACAACTTTCGTTTATTTTTTTTTATAGATTGTGTTGTTTGCTCAAACATTTAATTTTATTATTTTTAATGTGGCTTTTTACGAATAAAACAAAGCTACAAGTCCTATCAAAAAATGCTAACAAATTTGTAGATCTTCTTTGGGAGAACAACTTTTGTGAATGAATTTTTTTCGCACCTTGTGTTGTTTTTCCGAAGACATGATTTTTTCATTTTAAATGTTTTTCATGAATAAAACGAAAACTATGTGTCCTATAAAAATGTGATTGATAACGAATTCTTAAATCTTTTTTAGGTTCACAATTTTTCTCAATTCATTTCTTCGACGTATCTTGTATATTTTTCAAGACAATTTCAAAAGTTGTTTTGATAATATTGTAGGACTTTCAAAAATCAAAGTTTTTCTTTTCGTGAGTTTTTTTCATATAGTGCGTTATTTGAAATAAAATGTTCATTTTTGTTTTTCCTTTCGGATTTTTAAAATGCTATAACTCTGATAATTTTCTTTTTACCGAAAAAAGCCGTACATAGAATTTTTAAATCTTAAAAAAAATGTCTCGAAAATTTTTAAAATGCTCTAACATCTTGAATTTTTATCCAAAATAGCTTTTTAATGAACTCGTACTTCCTTTTTAGGCCTCAAAAAGGTATGCCAAAGCACAATCCAATCCGATCAATCTTTCCAAAGTTATCTCTTCTTCGTAAAAATCGTTTTTTCTGACGCAGGGAATCTTAAAACGTGAAAACTTGATGAAAACCGACAAAGTCAAATTTTACATAAAACTAATACCTTCTTATTAGAATGAGAATGTAAAAATACACCTCAACATAGAAAATTTTATTGTTCAGTGAGCCTTAACGTGATACAAAAAAATAATTTTCGCCCTTACTTTTTTGAGATTTAAAAGAAAAGGTTTAGAGTTAGGGCGCCTTCAAGGAACCCCAAAGTGTTAAAAATTCAATTAAAGTCCTTGAATTTAAAAAAAAATCATGAAAATTTTCACAAGGATTATGTAAAACTATTATCTAAGCAGTAGGAAGTCTGAAAATTTTCTTTATAAATTAAATTTACTTCCAACTTTTCCAAAACTCACCCATTAAGACACTAAAAAGTAATTTTTTGAGTTTCTTTTCTGAATTTCATGAAAGAGAAATGAAAATCTGAGGTGCAAATGATGTAAAAAAATTAGTATACAGATATGAAAAATAGTGTCCTTAAAATAAACATTTGTCTCCTTTTATTCCTTAATAATCCATAGAACATTATATTTCCTGGCTTTAAGACTTTTTCTTTCAATACATATAGTTGATTTAATACAGTTGATCAACGCTGAACTTTAATTGCTAATGTTATAAGGTTTTTGAAGAATATTTTTGTCACAGTTGAGATACTTCTATGGTCCTCAACAACTTGCAACAAATACTGCAACTGATCTTCATTTTTCGTGATACTACGATTGTACTCTTGAATAAGTGCAACTGCACGTTCAGGATTGTCATTTATGACTCTTAATTCTTCAACAATGAATAAAGAATTTTTATAATCCTCTCGACCTTCTCATAGTGCGGGATCTAGCTCTAGAAAGTTTGATTTTATTTACAAGATGGTAAAAAAGTTTAACATAGATCTAGTGACAAAATCTTTAATTTCCGATTTTGCTAGGGTTTCCAAATTTTCTTTAGAATGCCGCTTCGAAGGTTCTTCTCTGTCGCATTCATTACGCCTTCCCTCAGCCAAACCTCTTTTCTGACTATCTGGGATCCTCTCATCAAAGAAATCCATCGCAATCAGTTCTTCCTTCAAATACCACAGATGGTGGTCTTTTAATTTTTTGTGGGTAACTTTAGAGATAGCACTGCAATTGCCATACTCTACTAATTTTCTAATCAAATCTAAATCATTTTTGGGAGCAGAAATAGGTAAAGGTGTCTAGAATCATACTTTGACGTAAACTTTAACAATGAAAATGCATACATCTCGTAGATCATTAGTTTCTCCAAGCAAAATAATTGTCAGCTCTAAAGTCTCTCGATATTTTTCACGAGGAAAATGTTGTCTCTCAAGTTATGTTTTGGCAAATATGATTGTAGATGCGGCTTTGAATTTAGGCAAAGCAGACATTTTTTCATCAGTGTAATAAAAGTCATACTGAGACACATCTATTTTATTGCGAGTTGTTGCAAGTATCTTCGGAAGTGTTGCATCTGGACCTGAAGTACACCAGCAGCATACCTCGAAAACATTTCGCAAAATAATTTCTAGAACTTGATCCCAGCATGCGAAGTGCTATGATTTTTTTTTAGGTTTCGTTCTGAAAAAACACATGCTGCTTCAAAGGCGCCTGTATGAGATCTGATAGTGTCAAAGCAAAGTCCAACCACACGATCAACCAAATTCCACCTTTCTACTGTTGAAGCTGCAGCTGAATCTTGAGTTTCTCCAGTGCTGCTTTGTAATTTAGGTAGACTTAAAAGTTGACATTCTCCTGCACCAGAAATCACAACAGGCAACCTATCAACTTTCTCTTCACAAGTAAGGTCAAAAAGAATTGTTCCGCCCCAAAGAACTTGTAAGAATCCGCTCCATTTCAAGCCATCTTTTAAACTTCCAGTAAACTTTTCACATTCCTTCTGTCTGGCTCTTCGTGTTGATTGACTTAAGGTAATATAATAATAAAAAATCTATTTCTTAACGAGTTTATCATCTTTTAAAATGTAATTAATTCAAAATAAACATTTATTTCATCAAAAAACAAACCTAAATTATGTCTCACGCTTTCCATAGTAGCTGCTATTATGTGTACCACCTGTCTGTCAAGCTTAGTCTGTCGTAAGGTTGTTGCAAGCTTTGGTGTCATTATTGCACGTCTTTTAGTTTTATTTGCATTCAAGTCACTCGTTTCCCATAAAAATTATATTTAAGAATGAAGCAATTTTTATAATTTGAATTAAATTGTAATTGAACACTTATCTCATTCTGACTGTCCAAAATGATTTAAATCTTCTCTTTCACACTCCGCTTCTATGAAGGATGAAGGAAGTGACAATTGGTCATTTTCATGAATCGACAGTTTTCGTTTTTTGTAAGTTTTTATGGTTTCATTTGAAAACTTGGGACGTCGATAGATTTGATTATAGAGCAACACCTTCTTTTTTTTTATTTTAGAAGAAAATCTTTGTCTGCTTGCACCTTTATCATTGCGGTTGCATTAGCATGAGCAATATCGAACAAATCATCTTCAAAATCAATTAAAGTTTTTTTTTGTAAATTAGGTCTCCTCGCAATTAGTCTTTTTCCTTTAAGCTATTCTTATACAACTTTTTCAGTTTTGTAATACAATGCTGCTCTTGTCGGGTTCAAATTCAAACTCTATCCCAAAAATGTTGTGCTTCTCATACAACGCATCAGATTTTTAGACAATGAAATACGATTTTATATTATTGAGAGTAACAAATTTATTATTGTTTCCTAATAAATTTCCAAAATCAAGAGTAAAAGTGAGTAAATAAAAAATACTCAACTGCAAAAACAGTTGATATACCTAACACTCTCTTGGATCACTTTCTTTGAATGAAAACGTCTACTTACCAATAACTTAATTTTGCGCCATCTCCAGAGATTATGGAATTAAAGGAAAATATGGCCACAATGATCTAAAAAACCGAAAACTCATTTTTTTACAGCTGATCGTAAACAACAACAAAGAGGCTCTAACATAGCGAATAAAATTTTTTAATCAACATATGTACATGCAAAGAACTTAAGTTTCTGCTATATTGGAATACTATTGAGCTAAAAGAAAAGATTGCATCATAGTGATGTAAAAAATTAAATTTTCCGATATATCTCATTATTTAACAAATGATAACGAAATAACTACACCTGAACAAAGGAAATTAAATTTTTTAATGAAAATCTGCATTCCAGAACCTATAATTTCAGCCATATTCCAATACTATCAAATTAAAGAAAAAGGTTCTAACATATTGATATGAAAAAATGAAATTTCCTGATTTTTGCTATATTTAACAAATTATAACAAAATAACTACACTTAAACTCAGCAGATTTTATTCTTTAATAAACTTCAACATGCCAAGACCTTCGACATTAGCTATCTTTGAAGACTATCGAATTAAAATAAAAGATTCCAGCATAGTGATCTAAAAAAAATCTTATTTTTCTACAGGTGATAACGAAAAAAAAAGGAACGTTATAACATGACAAATTTTATTTTCTGATGAACATATACACTCCAAGACATTTAATTTTCGCTATTTTCATGAATATCAAACTGAAGGAAAAGATCCCAGCATAGTGATTTAAAAAAAAAGGAATTTCTTTATTTTTTTTTACAACTGATAACTAAAAATCTACATCTTAACGTAGCAAATTTTACTTTTTAGTGAACATCTATATGTGAAGACCTTTAATGTCAGCGATTTTTTGAAAAATTTGAACTAAACAAAAAGATTTTAGCATAGTGATCTAAAAAAACTACGTTTTCTGATTTTTTTTGAATTCATAACAAAAAATCGACACCTTCACAGCGCAAATTTTAATTTTTAATGAACATCTTTACGTCAAGGCCTTTAATTTCAGCCGTTTTTGAAGACTATCGAACTAAAAGAATTTTTTTTTCATTGGCATTAGGGTCAAGAATTTTGTATTTTGTTTTATTTATATACTAAGTTGAGAAGTTTTTTTTTGAATAAAATATTGACAGAAACATTCTTTGCAGATGAAAATCGACCGAACTAAGATTCCTGTTAAAATACTTCTTCCGCAATGCATATTCTGTTTGCGTTTTCGGTTAATTAAACCTAATTTTTCACATTCCTTTATTTTTCGAGAATTTTGATTTTAGAACTTTACTGCTTCTATTTTATTTACTGAGTGTTTTTAGGTTTATTTATTTTCAAATTTTATGACATCATTTTCCTCTGATGTGAACAGGGAAAAAAAAGTTTTGTTTTGACAAAAAAACAACGAAAATTTTAATAAATAAAAAATAAGGAGCAATACTTTCTTCTTTGTATGTCTTTTAAAAAGCGATTTTTTTAAATAACACAAAGTCAATACTAAACATTTCAAAGAACTTTAAATTGCACTATTTTGAGGATTGATATTTGTCAAACATTTCTAAAAGTTACAGGCTTGGTTAAAGAAGGCAAACCAATGTTTTATGTCGACAAAAAAACGACGAAAATTTTGTTAAATACCAAAGAAGGAGCAATATATATATGAGTATAAAATACATATATAATAATGAATATAAATATATAAATATGAGAGGGATTTTAGAGAATTTCAATGAATTTCGCAGGATTAGAACGAAATTCGAGAAATTAAAAAAGTTATAAGGAATTTCAAATGATTTTGTGCAATTCTAGAAGGTTTTAAAGATTTTCAAAATTTCGCGGGACCATTAGAGCTTAGCCAACTTTTAAGCAATTTCATCAATTTTAAGGTATTCAAAAGGATTTTAAAGAGTTTAGGGTATTTTAAGAGATTCCAAGGCATTCAACCAGATTTGAACATTTTTAACGAAATTTCAAATAATTTAGTAGGGTTATAGACAATTTCAAGAGATTGACGAGTTTTGAAGCCGATTTCAAAGGATTTTATGAAGATGTTCTTTTCATACACTTTTTAATTTTTTGAATCTGTATAATAAAACATAACTTGAAACTAACTTTGAACTTTCAAAAAAATCGGGTTCTTACATCACTCATTTTCTATGGTTTTATTAAAGAAATTAAAAAAAAATTTATCTCAGACTGAAGTTGCTGAGGAGAAATAAATATATATTGTATATTGATCTGTAATTCGTGATCAATTACTAAAAGCCTCATTTAATCCGCTCAACGTATTATAGGTAATCCTCTCTCCGAACCCTATTTGTAATCATTAATAGCTGTAAATTAATAGGTATTACGAAAATCTAGTTTTTCAAAAAGGACATAACTATTATGGTGATGGTGGTCCAAAAAAAGCATCTTTAGAAAATTAAAAAATTTTTCGCTTTTTTATAATATATGTCAAATAATCGACGTTCACCTCTAGATTAAATATTATCAAAACACAAAATTTATTAGTTGAATTTTTAATACATAGTATGGATTTTAACCAAAAGTTCATTTTTTTGAAAATACAGTTTAATTTTCAACAAAAAGTATAAATTTCCATCAAAAAAGTTAATTTTCATCCAAAAAGTTTAATTTTATACAAATTGTTGCATTTTCAATTCTAAAAGACGAATTTTTAAAAAATTAGTTGAATTTTTTACAGAACAGATTAATCTTGAACCGTGCAGTTGCATTTTTAACCAAAAGGGATAAATTTCAAACCAGAAAGATTAATTTTCTGTAAAAGAAAGATGAATTTTCAACAAAATAGTGAAATCCTCAAACGAAAGAAATTAATTTTCTACCAAGCAGTTGAATTTTTAACCAAGAGGGTTGAATTTTTAATGGAAAATATTAATTTTTTACTGAGAAAGATGTCCTTTTAACAAAATATATGAATTTTCAACTAAGAAATATAAATTTTCAATTTAACATAACAATGCCCAACCAAAAATGTTATAGTTACGTTTTCAGATGAGAAAATACATTCTCAACCAAAAAATAGAAGTTTTAGAAAAATACATACATTTTGAACCAGAGAGATACATTCCAATAAAATGTGTAAATTTTCAGCTAAGTATTCAAATTTTCAAATGGAAAATATGATATTTGAACTAAATTATTAAATTTTCACATAAATAGTTGAATTTTTAACCAAGCAGTTTATTTATGTACAAAATAGTTGAATTTTCAATCAAAATTATGAATTTTCAACAAAAAAGTTAATTTTCAACAAAGAAGTTGATTTTCAATCAAATTGTTCCATTTTTTACCAAATTGTTGAATTTTCATGCTCAAAAAATAAAATTTCTACAAAGCAGTCGAATTTTCTACAAAATAATTGGATTTTTTACCCGAAAATATTAATGGTCAACATAAATATTAATTTACGGCCATATACTTGAATTTTCAATAAAATGGTCAAGTCCTTAATTAAAAAAGATTAATTTTCAGCCAAGAAGGTGGATTTTGAACCAAAAAGGATGAATTTTTAATAAAAAGGATAACTTATTTACCAAAAAAGATAAATTTTCAACAATTTACATGAATTTTCAACTAGAAAATATTAATTTTCAATCAAAAAAGTAATAGTTACATTCTCGGGTAAGAAAATCAGTTATTAACTAAAAGATTAAAATTTTCAAAAAAACAAAGAGATGTTCAACCAGAAAGATGAATTTTTGACCATGTTCTCAAATTTTCAACTGAAAAATATGAATTTATAACTAAAAAAGATGAATTTTCAACCAAATATTTAAATTAATAACTGTAAAGGATATATTTTTAATAAAAAATGAAATATTGAAATTTTTAGTTAAAAAAATAATTCTCAACTAAAAATGAGACGAATTTTTGAAAAAATATTCAAATTGAGAATTCAGTCAACCAACAAGATAAATTCTGAAGCAAAATTTTCAATAAGGTAGTCTTAAAAAAAATTAACGTTCAATCAATAATAGTTGGATTTTCTTACTGGAATAAAAAAATTCAGTTCACATTTGAGTGGAAAA
The DNA here is from genome assembly GCA_011634705.1 of Andricus grossulariae. NCBI lineage: Eukaryota > Metazoa > Arthropoda > Insecta > Hymenoptera > Cynipidae > Andricus > Andricus grossulariae. The sequence continues at coordinate 8,085 of JAABKJ010013658.1, forward strand.
AAGGAAAAAGGGGAAGTTTTTTGAAAAATGGGAAAAAGGGGTCATCCTTCGCCTAATCCGCAAAATTAAATTTTTTTTGTGGAAAAAAATATCTAAAGACGGTTATATAGAATTACATTTATATTTTGTACTTAATAAATAAATTATTTAAAAAGGTTGAACATGTTAGGCATCAATAAGTCATTATAATGAAGGAAACAAGATTTTTTTTGGGTTATCAGCGTAATATTCAAATTTGATAATAAAATTAATGATTTTTCAAATTTCGGAAGAAAATATTGCGATTGAAACTATTTATTCAAATTAAAATAAAACAACAACGAAAATAATACATTAAACAATTTTTTTTTTAATTCAATTTATAAAATAAAAACCAATTATCGCATTCGACAGTATTATTTTTATATTATATTGTATTAAAACATAAAATTATTCTTCCTTATATAAAGTAATTATCCTTCTATACAAGATTCCCTTTGGGGCTAATTTTCATTCCATTTTTTAAATCCTTTAGAAAGAAGCTTTCGCACAATCCGCAAACTTGAAAAAAAAATAATAAAAAAAAAATGTCTAAAGACGGTTATTTGAAATTATATTTATATTTTTTACTTGAGCAAAAAATTATTTAAATAATGTGGAACGCGCTAAGCTTTTATATGTCACCATAATAAAGAAAACAAGATTTTTTTTACGTTATTAGTATAATATTGAAATTTCATAATTAAATTGATGGTTCTTCAACTTTCGGAATGAAATTTTGCGATTGAAAATATTTAGTAAAAATAAAATAAAAGAAACAAAAAAAAATTAATAAAATTTTTTCTCTAATTTATCAAATAAAACCAATTATCACATTCGGCAGTATTATTTTTATATCATATTATATTATATTTAAACATGAAATTATTCTTTCTCATGTAAATTAATTATCCTTCTATACAGGATCACCTTCGGGGATAATTTTTATTCATTTTTCAAAATCCTTTAGAAAGAATCATTCGCACCATCCGAAAAATTGAAACCAAACATTTTTAAAGAAAAAAAATATCTAATGACGGTTATTTAAAAGTACATGTATATTTTGTACTTAATAAAAAAATTATTTAATAAAGGTCGAACGCGATAGGCATCTATAAGTCACCATATTGAAGAAAACATGATTTTTTACGTTATTATTATAATATTCAAATTTGATAATAAAATTGATAATTCTCTAATTTCGGAATAAAATTTCGCTATTGAAAATATTAAGCAAAAATAAAATGAAACAAAAAAAAATATTATATTTTTTTAATTTATGAAATAAAACCAATTATCGCATTCGACAGTATTATTTTTATATTATATTATATTAAAACAAAAAATTATTTTTTCTTCTATAAAGTAATTATCCTTCTATACAGTATTACCTGTGGGGCTAATTTTTATTCATTTTTTAAAAGCCTTTAGAAAAAATCCTTTTGCAACAGTTCAATAACGAGAGCACAAATTTCTATTAACCAGTCAAAGATCTTTCGCTTTTGTTGGCACACAATACGAAACTGGACGCAGCAAATATTGCGAAGCGACGGAAAGCCACAGAATCGTGCCACTGGAACGTGCTGTGAAACCAAATTGACAATTTGAAAAAAAAAAAGAAATTCGTTCTCGTTCGTTTGCATGCAGATGGGACTGTTGTTGTTTTATTTTATTTGATTTCAAGCTTTTATTAGCTTACAGCGAAGCGAACACTGGTCAAGCGGGTGTTGTCAGATGCCTCGCTTGTGACCAATTTTTGAGGTTGCATAAATCTTGCTTTGAGTTTTTTCCCTTTTCTTTTGTCGACAATTTCATGCATAACCGTTGCAAACAAAAGTAAAATAGGTGAATCGCTTATTTACTCAGTTTTTCATTTCATGTGACAAATAAAGAATTTAGGTGATGAAAATATAATAATATGAATGAAAAATTCTTAATTTCTGAAAAAAGATCTTTTTACTTTGCTCCGGTGGGAACCGAACCTCACGTCTTCCGATTGCCGGTCGGGTGTTTTAGCCACTAAGCTACTAGAGAGATCAAAGATAATTTTTTTAGATGTACGCTTTTCATAGCAAGGAGTTATGTTTTAAATACAAGTTAAATTAGAAGGAATCTGTATTATCATCGGAGTTGGTAACGATCGATCATATGTATATAACTTTCA
>JAABKJ010013659.1:0-10266 GCA_011634705.1 Andricus grossulariae
TTAGTCATAGTCGTGTATGCGTTACTCCGCTCTACGATTTTCATTTGTCCTTGTTCGCAGTTTAGTTCACTTACTACCTCATTGTGCAATCTTCAATTGTTTTCTGTTTTCGATTCTCATACGTGCGCCCATCCGCGCTGCGAGCTTCGTTTGTTTCTTGATCTTAATTCTCTCTAGACAATCTGCCATCTCACTTGGCGATATTCGTTTGTTTTTAGTCAGCAATAGTTGCTTATGCCTTACTCCGCTCAAAAATATCCATTTGTTCTTGTTTGCAGATTAAGTTCACTTGCCATCTCATTGTGTATAATGTAAACCATTATTCAAGATCTAAATTAGTTCAATGAAAGTTTTTGAGAACCAATGATGTCTTTGTCCTTCATCGAGGGTTGCGCGACGTAGTTAATGATTTGGAAGACAACAATTTCAAAGTACTGATGCCTGCTACAAAGAGTACTTAGAAAGCAACTGTCAACAGAAGCTTGTGAGGGGCCAGGCTGTGGTCACTCAATGCTTTAGGAGTGCAGGCGTATATTTGACGGTGGCGCCATCAAATGAGCCCGCAGGTTTTCAAGATAAGATAATCGATGCTTGATGATATATCCAGATGATTTGTAGATAATTTAATTTAAAAACTTCATAAATTGAAAAAAACCAATAGAAATACATAAATAATTACTGGAATAATTATTTATGTATTTCTGTTTGTTTTTCTATTGATTTTTTTTCATAAAAACGTGTTTTAAGATCATACCAAAGATCATGGAAGTATGTTTGAAACGTGGTTTGAAAGCAGGTTTTATTTGAAACTTGTAATAATATTTTTACGAAGTATTCGAGGGCCGGTACGTACATTGTAAGAGAACATAAACTTCATTCGCTGGCTATAACGTTCGTTAATTTTCGATATTTCGACTGTCCCGAAGAATAAGTCACTAACAAAGTTTGCCCTATACAGAGTGTATTAACTATATTTTACTTCGCTGAAGTGTCGTATCTCTATGTATTTTAAAATGGAGATACGACACGCTAGCGAAGCATAATACACTTGATACGCTCCGTTTTCGGAAAAATTGGTTAGAAACTTCTTCAGAACAGACGATTTAGTAACGCACGTACCGGCCTTCGAACACTTCTTCATTGGTTAGGCCCAGTAAATAACAAAGTTGACACCGTTCGATGAACAACGAAGGAGTAAGAGGGATAGATGAAACGTGGAACCCTCAGCGACGTGCAGCGGGGAAAGACTTAAAGTGTCATCTAACGAGCCCGCAAAACAGGACCAGAATATACGCCGTCGCGTTTGCGTATACTAGTGACCACAGCCTGTGAGAGGCGCACTTCGCAGTTGTGTGGGATCTTGCGAAGCCCGGATCAACAAGTGCATTGAAGGGCGAGAACAAAATTTTGAGCACTTATTGTAAAATGTTGATCGAAAAACAGCACACCGATGGTGAGAGGCAAGGGGACTCACCGTAATCAAGCATCCCCATTGTGAGAGGCGAGGGGATTCACCGAAATCAAGCACCCAAATGGTAAGAGGCAAGGGGACTCGCCGAAATGAAGCACATAGATGGCGAGAGACAAGGAAACTCACCGAAGTTCTTGAAATAATCAACGATTTAATATTTCGCAATTGCAACGCCATCTATCGTGAATCGCAAAAAAATGTTCCAATAAAACTTACGTATTTCATAAAGGAGAATCCGAATCTGTGATCAAAAATTGGGATACCCATTTGAAATTACAAAGTGGGCCACACGCCTGCCTCCTGGGTGGGGAATGGGGGAGGGGAGGTTTTTGCAAGTGGCTTTTTCCTCTCAAAAATAAATAGTCTTTATTACGGATATTTTTTTTTCATAGGATGCGTGTTTTTTTTTTTTATATTCCGATGTCTGAAGTCAAAAAAAAAACTGTGTACATCGGCACCAATCTTGAAAGAGTATTAAACCTGTAATGAAAGATTTTGTTAGCGACATCGATTAAGACTCCAACTCTAAGTAAATTCAAGTTATAAAGAAAAGGATATGGGATCACAAAAGCGAATGGGCATTTTCAAAGATTTCTCTCTGATCTAGTTTGGCTTTTTATCGACTATTTCAGATACAAGATTTCCACATTTTTATCAATTTAGTTCAGCAAATTGAAAGTAAAATGCCATTACGGTTTGTTATTTCAGAAAATGCATTGGATGAGCTCATATTTACATAGGTTGAAAATCCAATTATGTTTTACTTCCTTACAATCTTTAATTGCATTTGATTCATTTTTCAAGATTTTAGAAAGGGGAAGCACAATGAGCAATCAGTTGCTATTAATTGAGAAAAGTTTTAGAAAGGATTTATGAGTGCCCATATTTCAGGCGGGTTAGAAAAGAATCTCTTTCTTCGATTTTTTAGAAAATGTTTGGTTGACACATATTTCACTTCACTTTTCATTAAATACAGAATTATGACATTCTATTTTATTATGTAAGCGCTTTGAGGAGGTTATTATTGAGTTCCCTTATAAAAAAGGGTTAAAAAAGAACTAAATCTCTCTCGCTCTACATAATAATTGCCATCATTTCGTTGCGTGAATTTTCCTTATATTGATTATCCTGGGCATTCCCTAAACAATGGAAAGAGGATTTGCTTCACACATAAATCCCAATCTGTCACCGAATTGGAGCTAGTAGCAAAAAGGAAGGAGCCCGTCCTGGCAAAAGCACCTTTCTTTAGCGGTATCATAGCATATCAGTCCTCTTATCGAGTGGGGTCTCTCTATTCACCGGACCCGTTCATCCCCTGTTTTTCATTAGTGTATGCACACGCAATTATCGATTTTCCTTCGATTCGCACTGTTTTCACGTAATAGCTACATCCTGAAGATATATAGGTAATTCCTTTGGTTATGAATTTATAAAAGGTCATTCAGTAGCGTGATAAATAAATATTTGTCTTCCCTTCTGAATAAATATTTTACTTTTTAATTTTACAAATATTCTGAACCACTTCAGCGCCCAGGATGAGAAAAGCATGGTAATATTATAGTCCCTAACTTTAAAAATATAATATTCAAAATTTCTTCCTCTTTAAGACTGCACAAGTTTTTGTGTTTAAAACAGATAATTAGCAATAAGAGTTTGAGTACATAAATGAAAGAATGACTATTTAGTAACAAGTGGTGCAACTTTTAAACGATCGATTTTTTCATAAAACTTAAATAGAATAAAATAGAAAGAACAAAACATTAGAATTACTCACACTTACACTTATAGACAAGCGTAGTCTTAGCAGAAAATAAAAATATAATATTAAACTTCAGTGCTCATTTGAGTGCTTATTTGTAAATTTTGTTAATTTCAAGAACCGAAAAAATGTTCTATTAAAACAGTTAAAATTGAGTTAGCTATTTCTGATTTTTAATGGATTTATCATTTAAGGCTCTTTTTGTGCTTTTGTATTTTTTTATTCTTCAATTATTTTCTTCAGTGCTTACATATTTTATTGTTGTAGATTCTATTTCGTTTTTTTTTCTGGATTTTCTTTCTGTTCTCCAGAATTAGGTAGAGTCTGCAGAGATTTCTAATAGTAATGATACTGCGATGGTATTGCGTTACTTCGACATAGCTGCTTTAGATCTTCCAGTTTCGCTTCGCAGATTCCGAGTCTTTTTTCGTACGCTCGTCGAACATGATAATTTTTCAAGATTATGGGATGACCGACTTTATTGGTGCAGATTAAAGTAGGAGCATCATCGTAGTCCAACTTGTATCGAAGATATCCAGGATTTTCGAAATTAGTAGAAACTTTTCTGATGAGGGACCATGGAACGTTTCCTCCAACGGTATTGTTTACCCAATTTTGTTTTGCAACAATTTCGTTCAGATCAAAAACCATATCTTGATCAACTTCACTAACAATGTATGGGGGGTTTCCTTTTTTTGCACTTCTAATTTTTGCATACAATTGGTCAGGCTTAAGCAGCGAAAACAAACCGATTTCGATTTTGTCCCGATGCGTTGTCAGAAAAGATTCCAAACGTATTAATGGCCTTCATGTCAACAAACATCGTAAACTGAAAAATTTTATACGGATAACTTCCGCTTAAAATAAAATGCAGACGTTTTTTCTGACGGGACTGTTAGTACTTTTTGCAAATCGAAACATGCTACAGAAACAACAGTACTCTTAATTTTGTTAGCTTCAGCGATATCAGCGTCCTCGCATTCTCTATCTCTGGTTTTGTTGTTTAAATAAGTAAAATAATTATTCTCTATTTCTGATTTGCTTTTATCACAATTTTTTCATGAGTAGCACACGTCGCAGTGATCTTTTCCAGGTAGAAAGAAACGGATATTGAATTTAGTATTAAAAGTATCACGATACTGCCTCTAAGTTACTACTTTTATTCCCACGTTGTCTTTCTCTCGCAACGATATATTCTTTATTTGTGTCCTTTCTGGTATAGTGTGATTCAACTCGTGCTAAAAGATTTATCGGGTGAGATAGTGGCTCCTGATCCAAGCTTTTTCATAGCAGTCTGAATTCAACTATCACATATACTAAGCGTGTCGCCAAACATTGTTTTGCACACAAAATTTTTTAAAAATTGAACTTGAAAAATATACTTTCTAGACTCTTTTCTGTGCTTTGCTGCATTTGTCTTCACCTCCAATATTTGTATAGTATGCAAAGCAATCAAATCCCATTGTCTATTATGATATCCTATTGCCCAAAAAGCTTCAAATTGCTTTCGACGATCGGACTCTGAGATTTTTGTTTGAAATTGCAATCGGCAATTCTCAGAGCACCCTTCACGCACTTCCCGCGATGAAACTAGATTTCCTTTTGAACATAATGTATTCTTTCCCTGAATTTCTTGCCGTATTTGCAACAACAGCATTCCTGTTAGAACGTTTCACTGACCGTTTTCTGGTCAATACTTCTCGGGGAACATCTCTTCTACTCCGCTTTCTGTTGCCAAGTTCAGGTAATGAATGTCAGCAACTGTCAGCCTGTTATGTATTTATAGGAATTAAAATGTCACTCTTATTAACTTTACTTATTTTTATTAAGACCTCTGATATTTCACTTGCAAATATGTTTTGACCATAAAAATCATTACTTACTGAAAATGAATAGAGTTCATTCTTAATTGTAATGTATCATTTATTGATGTTAGCAAATTGAAAGATCCTATTTCATACCATTATTTTAAACTTGTCTTTTCATTTTGAATAGATATACCACTTACCGCTTGAAGTTACCGAGTATTTATTTCTTTCAAGGCGATGAAATGATTTCACACAAGGGTCGGTATAATAATCTGCAAAATTAGTGTTTACTGCATTTTGAATAACACTACAATGATAAATGCTTTGATTCAGTACTTTTACTTATCATGAACAACGTGCGCATCCTTGCTACCTATTGACATATTCGAATTTTCTAGTGGTTCTTCACACGATTCAGAAGAAGTATCGCTATAATTAACTGAAAATTGAAGGGATTCATTGTACAGGATAATGTTCAAATGGAATAATGCCCTTCTCTATCACTGATAGCCACACAAGGATTGAACCCCTTAGGGCGACGTCAACATTACAAACTTACAAACAAAATAATATTTGAACTTTTTTTTTCAAATGATTAATTTTTAAGTAAAAGAGACAAATTTCAAGAAAAGAGTTGACTATCCAAGCTAAAAAGTCGAATCTTCAAATCAAGAAGTCGAGAACCGAAAGATTTTTAACTAATAAAATGAACTTCTGATAAAGTGATTCAACTTTCAACAAAGTAGTTGAATATTCAATCAAGAAGATTAATTTTCTACCAAAAAGAGAAACAAAATGCATACATTTTCTACCGAAGAAATTATTTTTCAATTAACAAAATAAATTTTTAACGAAGTGATTCAACTTTCAACCAAATTCTTGATTTTTTTCCTGAAAACTATCAATTTTCAACCTAAAATAGAATATTTATATTTTCGGTTGAAAAAGTTAATTCTCAATGAAAAATAGTCCGATTTTCTGATTGGGTTCTATTAATTCAGTCCGCATCTAAGCGAAAAAACCCGAAAGAGGGGAAGTTTCTTAAAAACAGAAGTCAAAAAAGGAATTCATTATGAAAGGGTTAAGAGGAGAATAGAGAAAACAACCCCTAACATCAATTTATTTATCAGGTAAAACGAAATATCTGGCATTGTATCTGAAGGAAAATATTAATTTAAAATTTTAAGTATTCAAATATACTTAATTTTTGATGCTTTCCATTAATACTCTGTGGTATTTCTTGAAGCGAATTTTCAACTTTTTCAAACATGTGTCTCGAATAAAGACATTTTTTTTATTTCCAGAAAGCCCTGCATGTTAAAAATATTACTTTAAAACCACTTTTACATTAAGAAAACTATTTTTTTTCGCCTCATAATCAACAATTGTTAACTATATGTATATCGTTGTAGAATATTGAAAATTTAGTATACCTTTGGTTATCCCGCAACTGTCAGACACATTCGTGAAATTCATTTCTTTCCGAATTTCTTTTATATTTTCACTGTCTTTGAACAAGTCGTTCCTAGTATCACAGATACACAAATCGTCATGGTACAAAAAATATTTGCAATCAATTTTCATGTCCTAAAAATAAATCAATGTATAAAAAATTAACTACTTACATATTTATTTTTATTTCTTCTTCATATGAATATTAAATTACCTGCTTGTTCTTTGCAACTGATTATTTTAGGTTACCTGACGTTTATACTTACCTTCCAATGACAGAGACGAAATTGTTGACGTTTCCTTCTCCTCCGGGCTTCCATATTAACTATTTTATGTATTGTATACATTAACCTACATAATATTTGATTATAATATATGAAGATATAATATCTTCAATAACAACTTACATTGAAAGTAATAGTAAAAATTCATAAATCGAAATAATTATCGGCGATAGATAAAATTAGATATCTACTTTTGTAGATCTATTAATTTTACGTTTAAAAAAGAGGTCTCCCTATGAGTTATAAAATGCCGACTACCATGAAAGGTCCCACCATAAAACTACAATGGAGCTTACGGGTTTTCATCTATAGGAAAAATTTATGTCGATATTTTCTTATACCGACATGAGCTATGATGTTGACAAAAAGGAGAGTTTCACGCACATCAGCTATCACTTGAGACGAGAGACGCCATCTTGGCTATCGATGAGAATCGAGGTATGTATATTACAAAAATAAAAGATGGATATGTAGTGGTCACGAAAATAACGTTGGTCAAACCCGTACACCTTTACAACGTCTAGCAGGGTGGGGGGGGGGCGAGAAGGCAGCCCTGTGAGGAGAGACAGAAATAATGTTGGTTAAAGACACATTTCCGGTTTCTCTAAATGGGATATTCTAGTAATTTCTAGATAAGTTTTCTCGCTTGTGAAATGTTTCAAGATGAGTAACAATCTTCGAAGACAAACGAGAGTTAACATAACCTCAATCTGTCAGATCCTTCTTTCAGTTTTTGGAAGCTTGCTTCTTATTCCTCTCCTTTTTTTGTATAAAATCGTTTTCTTCCTTCAATTTCCACTCCCTTTACTAAGCCTTATTTATTATAAATCCACCCGCTTCACTAAAATCAAAAGTATTCGCATTTAGCCCTGCTTATTCGCGTATACAGTCAGTGATTTCCACGTTCTATTGCAAATTGGAAAATAAATATTAAATTAAAAGGAGCATTTTATGTCCATACTCTTAGGCCAGCCGTGTAGTCAAAACTAAACGTACGGACAGTCCGTACTTCTAACCCAACCGAGATAAAAGTACGGACAGTCCGTCATTCCAGACGCTATTCATAGTTTTTTGAAATTGAGAACACATAAACAATGTTTTTAAACGTATATTTTTTCTTTTTCACAGTTTGACAGTTCGAAAAAAGGTATAGGGCTAGGATCGTACGACTTTTTCGACTTATTTGAAAAAAATTTGACTCTTCAAGTTTGTTGTTGAACTACTTTGTTAAGAATTAATTTAATTATTGAAGATCCATCTTTCAGGTTGAAAATTTACCTATGTTGTTTTAAATTAATTTTTAACTACGAATTAGCCTATTCCACTAATGATTTGGAATAAATCATTTTAAGTTGACAATTCAACAATTTTGTTGTGAATTTATGTATTTTATTTTGTCTTCGCTGGTGAACTGATCATCTCGCTTAAAAATTCAACATTATGCTTAAAAGTTGAACTACTTTGTTGAAAATTCATTTTATCAATTGTCTAGAAAATTCTAGTTAGTTGCATGTAATTACCAGTTACATATATTTAGATCTGACTTCAGATCAGAAAAAAAATTATTCTTAGTTAGGATATTCCTAAATTAAATTAATGGTAAACTGGCTATCGAGAGTCGTGAATTTTAAATTAAAGAATCTCAATTGCGAAGTAATCAAATTTGATCGTGCAACTTGATTTTCTTATTGAAAAAAAAATCAACTGATGACAACTATAAAACTAAAATATATTTTTCATTCAACAAGATGATTACTTGAATTTCTCAAGATAGAATAAAATTCAAAATACACGTCTGTAAAAAAGTCCTCTTTTCCATCAGTCTCTTAAAACCTTTTCATCATAAAAAAATTTGTCAAATTTCCGAAATCGCATAAAATCATACAAAATCTTTCGAAATCATTCGAAATACCTTAGGATGCGTAAAATATTCTGTAATCTTCGAGACCATATCAAATTTGTTAAAGTTTCTTACGAAACGTTCAAAAGCTATTTTACACTGCTAGGGAGTAACCAATTTTGTTGTTTTGTACTATAGATTAATTTTCTTTATTTCTTCATTTGTCATGAATGTATTCATATACTGATTTCGTCGTTAAGTTACGTAACATTGACCATTATTCACAAGCCAAAAGTAAATGACAACAATTGAAGCATTTTCTACAATATTGCATTTTGCGCCACATGTCATAGGATTCATTTAATATGTGAATATATGTAAAGAATTATCCTAATGACAAGTGGCGTATACTGCACTGTTCTAGAGCATACTTCACGATTAACTTCCAACATTGTTACAAGTAAATGTCGTATTGGGCTTTTGGCCTTTTCAAACCTATATAAGATTCCTTTCCTCGGCACAATATAATTCTTAAGGTAAGAATAAGCGACTTTGCCGGAAAGAATAAACTTGTGAGTAAAAGAAGTTTAAACTGTGAATTTGTTCATCAGAATTTTCGAAAACAATAATAATACTGTTGTTGAATGGTAATCAATTACGACAGGATATAATTACAGCAATTAAATAAACCGACTGTGCAGAAAAAAAAGTTCTTTTTTCAAAACTGCAATTTGAGTGTAAATTTTATAAATTTTTTTTTTTTGGATAGACAATCTTATGTGGCGAGATATTATTTTTTAAATAAAAATAAATTATCCTGTAGTAAATACTTTTTTTTAAATATCTGTGATGAAACTAACTCTACGACGTTAGAATAACAACCTTTGGAAAGCTTAGATGCTGGCGTTCAATACGCCTATGCGTTGAACTTATTTTATTGGACGCTTAGAAAAATATGTATCTTCAAAATCCAAGGATTGTCTAGCACAATCATCGTTTAAAAACCTTGTGTGCAGCTCATCGCTGAATTGAGTAGATTGTCCCTAAAATCTTTTTGTATTTACAAAATCAGGAGCACATCATACTTCGTAATCTGGACCAAGGACACGAATGATTACTACATGTTTGCTGAGTAATCATAACAGATTTTCACCAGTGGAATAGAAATTTTTGTGAAGCTAGAAATACGAGATTCGTCGCGTGCGTTAATTTCTTATCTTAATCATTCTTTGAAAAAATGAATATTGACATTTATGAATGAAGCTTGAAAATATATATATTTTTTAATTTCGACCTGTAGAAAACAATTTTTTCACTTCTATTGGAAAAGGTAATAATATCCTAAGTCAATTGTTCTTGAAAAAATTCGCAGTCTCCCCCTTGGTAAACATCTGTCCTAATAATTCCTATTCGATAGGAATAAACATTGCCCAAGTTTATGTGGGATCGGTAAACGTCACAAACAATGTCTATTATAATACACAGTTTCTATTCCTAAAGATCTAACCGTTATCTTTTAATCATGATGATACCATTAAGGGTTATGCGTTTTTTATTAATAACCAGAAAAGAATTTGTTCACAATATCAAATTTTAATGTTGAATATATATATATATATATATTTATTTATTATATATATATAGGTATATAT
>JAABKJ010013660.1:0-10266 GCA_011634705.1 Andricus grossulariae
ATTGTTGAGAATTCATGTATTGCGTTGATTTTTTTTCAGATAGAAAACTAATCTTCTTGGTTGAAAATTCATCCGATTTGGTTAAAAATGAAACGGATTGGAAGAAAATTGAACTATTTTGTTGTCAATTAATTTTTTTGTTGAGAATTAATTTTTTTTTTGAAAATCGAACTATTTTGGTAGAAAATTAAACGAAAATTATATTAAAACTTTTTTTAAATGAAAATTTGACGATTTTATTTTTGTTTTAATAATGTATCTTTTTAAGTTGAAAATTCAACTATTTCGTTGAAAATTCATCTTCTATTTTGTAAAAAAATTAATATTTTTTGTTCAAAAATCAACTTTTTAGTAAAATATTCCTCTCCTTGGTTAAAAATTGAACTATTTTGCTAAAAATTCGTTTTCTCTGGTTGAGGATAAATTTTCTTCACTGAAGATTCAACTACTTCATTTTTGGTTATAAATTTATATTTTCAATAGAAAATTGATCGTTTATTTTTAAGAATTCACGTATTCTGTTAATTTTATTTTCATAGGAAACAAATCTTCTTGGTTGAAAATTCATCTCATTTGGTTGAAAATGCAACTGATTGGAAGAAAATTTAACTATTTGATTGCAAATGACCTTTTTTATTAAGAATTTCAATTTTCGGTTTTAAAGTGAACTTTGAAGTAAAGCGAACGAAAATTATATTAAATTTTAAGCTATTCATTTGCAAATTTGAATATTTTGTTAGACATTCATTTTTTGTTTTCAAAAATTAATTTTTTATCTGAAAATGTGATCGTACCATTTTTGGTTGAATAATTTTCCTTTATAAGCTAAAAATTTAACTATTTTATAGAAAATTCATATACCTTGTTGGAAATTCTTGTATTTTCTTGAAAATTGATGAATTTCGTTAAAAATTTGCCGTTGGTAGAGAATCAATTTTCTGGTTTGAAAATTTATCTTTGTACGTTGACGATTCAATAACTTTGTTTAAAAAATCGTCTTTTTTAGTTAAATTAAGCTGATTGAAATTTTTGTTGCTGTTTTTTGAAATTAGTTTTTTGAAGTGCAAATTTGACGTTTCCATTCTTGGTTTAGAAAGATATCTTTTTTATTATAAAATTCAATTATTTCGTTGAAAATTCATCGTTCTTGATCGGAAATAAGCTTTTCTTTTAATTCTTCTAATCTGGTTTAAAAGTCAACTGTTTAGGAAAAAACTTGACTTTCAGTTTAAAAACTTAACTATTTTGCTGAAAATACGACAATTTGGGTAGAAAATTTATTCCAATTTAATGAATTGATCAATATAACTTAATTTTAACAACAAATTTCACCTGTAATAATGTATTGAATACTGTATTGAATAATTATTTTAAAAAAATTTTGAAACAATAATTAATAATTGATATTCTCCAATTAAAATCTTTCAAAATTAAAAAATATATACATGTATATATATATATATATATATATATATTGAACATATTTTAAACCATTTAAATCTTAAATTATTACATAAAACTGAGCGAAATTGAAAATGAACAATTTAGAATATGAAATTTAAATATGCTTTCAATATGAAATTTCGAAAGATGCAATAGGAAAATTGTCGCAAATTTCAGCATTTGAAGTAAATGAATTTTAGTTTGAATACCAAGTAACATTCAAGGGATTATAATAGATTTTCTACTCAAAAAATGTGATTTCTGTCAAAAAATCACTCTCATTTTCATCGTTTAAAAGTGACAAGTTTTCAATTTCATTGAAAATGATTCATTTTTAAAAAGCACATCACGATTTCTTAAATTGAAGCATTTTCGAAGATAATTATTATTTCATCAAACTTTCCATTTGTCATAGAATATGCGCGTACTATTTTATTTTCCAGTCGTGTAACCAGTGAAATATGTACACAGTTCAAACACTATTTCAGCTGCTTATTTGCGACTTAGGAGTTTATTTCAAACGACGGGAAATACTGGCAAAAGCATAACTCCAGAGGGATGCAAAACTTTAAAAAAAAAATGAAAAAAACGTAGAAACTACAGAAAGGACTAGAAACAGTTCCACGTCTGAAAGTTGCAGAAGCTTAGCATCAAAAAGTGTGATTAAAAAATGGTACAAGGAAAAATCGCTACTAAAAGTGCAGTACGTAAAGTTTCATTTGAAATATACCCGAGCGGTGAAAACTTTATTACCTTTTAAATTACTTCGTTTCCTGAAAATACAAATTAGCATATTCCATTAAAATGTTTGAATTCATCCCGACATTGGAAAAATACATATTTCAGTTAATTATTACATAAAGGATAAATTTGCAATACAAAAGGACGAATTATCAGCAAAACTATTGCAACAAAGTAATTGAATTAGTAACAAAATATTTGAACTTTCAAACAAATAACTGAATTTCCAATCCAATAAGATAAGTTTTCAACGAAGAAGAATAGTTTACTGACAAAAAAGAATAATTAAAAAAAAAGAGTTAAGTTTTGAATCTAAAAAGTGGAATGTTTTAAAAAACAGTGGAAAATTATATCTAAAAAAAAATTTCAAACAAAAAATTTAATTTTCAATCAAGATGGATGAATGTCCAACGATGAAGTTGAATTTTGGATAAAAAATAAATTTTTAACCAAACAGTATCATTTACAACGAAATAGTTCAGTTTTCAACAGAGATGATTCATCTATCAAAGAGACGAATTTTCAATATTATAATTAAATTTTCATAAAAATATTTGAACATTTAAAGAAACGGCTGAATTTTAAAACTTTTGTACATGAAAAAATGAATTTTTAACAAAAAAGTTATTTTCAAATAAAAAGAGATGAGTTTTTAACCAAATAATTTAATTTTCAACAATAAATTAATTTTTAACCAAAACAGTTGTGTTTACATCTAAATAGTTGAATTTTTAACAAAGAAGATTAATATCTTCTAACAACAATTTTTAACGAAATTGTTGAATCCTCAACTAGGATCATAAATTTTCAACAAGGAAGATTCCTCTTCTATCAAAAAAGAGGAAGTTTTCACAAAATACATAAATCTTTTTTAAATCAGTTGAACTTTTTACCCGAAAATATGAATTTTCAACCAAAATGTTGATTTTTTACCAAATAGTTGACTTTTGAAATAAATAATTAAATTTCAAACCAAAGTTCGATTTTTAATCACGCAAATTTATCTTCATCCAAAGTGAGGAGTTTTCCACTCAAATCATAAGTCATGTAAATATTAATTCATCCATTATTTATTATAATAGCAGAAGTTCTTGTTGAACATCTATTAGTTATTTCTAATTTATACATTTCTTCAATAAACCAAAGTTTGAAATACGTTAAGTACTGTAGTTTTTTGTTACGCTCGGTAGGTTTTTACAACAAAGTGGAAAAAATTATGATAAAAGGTTAATAAAATTTTCAAATTGTAGTAACGTGTACTTTACTCTTATTTTTTGTACTTTTTTACAGGAAAATACCAAAAATGACCTATTTGTGTGTAATTGCATTCGGTTGTTAAATGTTTTATATTTTTGCACAAGTGTTGACAAAAAATTACAGTTCTAAAAATGTATTGAACAATGTATTTGAAAAGCGGTTGAAAAATTATGAAAGATTAATTCATAATTTCGAATTAAAAGTTTTTAAAATTAAAGGAAAATATATGAGAAACAGTATTTTTAACGTAATAAAAAGGAATTAATCTAGTATTATTTATATACGAAAGCCTTGAAAATTCAACAATTTGAAGCCAAATGTGTTTAACATTCAAAAATTTTAAATTAAAGGCTCTAAGATTAAGAAATATGTGTCCTAAACTCTGAAAATTGGACAATTCCGTGAGAATTCTGTGAAACTTCTCAAAATTTAGGACTAGAGAACCATTCAAATGATTTAAACATTTCTAAAGAGTTTTGAATGATTTTTTTTAGAATTCAGAAGATTTCAACGCATTTTGCAATATTTGAGGGATTAATAGGATTTGAAAAAAAAAACTTTAAAGTATGTAATATAAGATTATAAGGAATTTATATAGACTAACTTCTTCAATTTCTTTCCAAAGGCTTCATGAGTTTTTGTGGGAGTTCAGAGGGTTTAAAATATTTAATCATTTTTCAAGGATTTTTGAAACATATTATAGATTCTATGATGTTTTACGGGATTTCACTTGATTTTAGTTCAAAGAAGATTTGAATATTTTGAAGGGATTCCGAAGAATTTTGTAGGATTTTTGAACAAGTCAAATTTGATTATAAAATTAATGAACAGTCTCATAGAACACAAAATAATTTTTTATTTAATTCAAAACGTTCGAAAATCTGGAATTCCCTTTAATCCCATTCTAAAGTGAAAAATATCAATCCGAAAATGTTCGAATTGAATGAATGAAAAAGTGAATGAAATGAAATTTCAAGAAATTATAGAGATTTCTGAAGATTTCTACAGATTTTAGATTATTTAACATATAAAATATATCATATAACATATAACATATAACATATGACATATAACATATAACATATAACATATAACATATAACATATAACATATAACATATATCATATACCATATAGCATATAACATATAACATGTAACATATAAAATATAACATATAACATATAGCATTCAACATATAACATATAACGCATAACATATAACACATAACATATAACATAACTTGAATATCCATTATGTCTAACTTAAGCCGAAGAGCACTTGATAATCCGTGTGTCTGACTCCAAACAACCGATACTACTCGATACTACTTAAGCCTGACTTTAATTAGGCATACAACTTGATATCCATTGTTGTTCTTTTAAAACTACTTATACTACCTGCTATCCATTATGTCTGACATAAATCGTAGTATACTATTTGACACATCGTGTTTCTGACTTAAAACTACTTATACTGCTTGATACCACTCATTCCTGGCTTAAATTATGCATAATACTTGATGTGCATTATGTCTCATTTACAACTAGTTAGAATACTGAGCATACTTAAAATGCCGCATAATACCTTATATCTATAATGTCGGGCTGAAACAGAAGTATATTACTTGATGTGTATGGTATCCGACTTAAAACTACTTTTACTACTTTATTTCACTTATGACTGACTGAAACGGAAGTATACTACTTGGTACGCAGGCTGCCTGACATAAAACCAATTATACTACCTGATTTCACCCAGGTCCGACAGAAACAGAAGTATACTACTCAGTCTAAAACAGTGGAGCGGCTGACTTAAAACTACATATACTACTTTTTTAAGTCATGACTGACTAAAACAAAAGTATACCACTTGATAAGTGGTGATTCTGACTTAAAACTAATAATACTACTTGATTTCAATTATGTCTAATTAAGAAAGAAGTATACTACTTGACACGTTAATCGTCTGACTTAAAAAGACCTATACTACTTGATATATTGCTTGATACCATTTAATGCCTGGCTTACATTGTATGTAATACTTTATATACATTATTTCTGACATACAAATAGTTACACTACTGGGTAGACTGCAAATGCAGCATACTACTTGATATCAATTATCTATGTCTTAATCCGAAATATACTACTTGGTTCGTCAGTAGTCTGACTTAAAATGACTTATACTACTTGATATCGAACACGTCTAGTCTTAATTATGCTCACTACTTGATATACGTCATGGCACACTCTAACCGACATATACTACTTGATACATTGTATGCTGGACTTGCAACTACTTATCCTACTTGATTTTGTGCAATTAACTTTCAACGACTTATACTAGCTGAAACGTTTGATGTCTAACTTCATTTTAAAACAGGTCGAGCGTAGGGCTTTAGTACGCCCCCCCCCCCCTCCGACTATTTCAGAATGATTATAAGCGAATAGATCGCGTATTTTCCGATTGTTCCGAGTGTTACTGGTGTGAAAAAATTGTGGTGCCACTATAGGTTGGCCATAAAAAAGTGATATCAGGCGTGATGTAAACGAGCGCGAACATAGCGTCTGTTTTGCATTAGAATGGACATAGTCGACTATATAATAAAAGCGTGAATAATACTGTAAAACCCGGCACATCGGCGCTTTTGTTTTACGGGGCTGGTGAGGGGGGGGGGCGGGATATACGAACGCTATGAGAGCTTAACGATTTTTCGTTCCCTTCGCGCAAGATCCTCCCAGGGCCAGTGTTGCAACTGGTTTTGCAGAAAGAAACATAATTTCCGCCAAAGTCGGCGAGAAATTCCCCGAGATTTCTTTGACTCGATTGTGTGCATAGAGGCGATTCAAGAGGTTAAATCTTGCCCTGTTTTACTATCTTCCCTCGTAATTATGCTTTCTTCTCCGGCCCCTCTATGCTAATATTGCAATAAAGCAGTTGCTCTCGATTAATGTTCCTCGCGCAGACGTAATATTATTTACATAACTAAAAATACCTCTTTTCTCGAGGAAAAAGGGGAGAAAGACAAAAGATACCTCGTTTTCAAGCTCACTTTATCTCGACTCTCTTCTTCTATAAAAAATGCCACTTGTTTTACAAGATATTTCATGCACAAAGGAAATCATGATTGTACATGTACAAATTCAAACTTTATCTTGTGTCTTCATTAGTTTGAATTTTAAATATGTACTAGGTATGTCCGAAAAGTATCCGACCTTGTGGTGTACCAGGAGTAAGAGTAAATTCTGATCGAAGACGATGATATCCCAGTTTAGGTACTCATCTTTGGAAGCATCAGCCTGCTTCTAGCCATCCTCACACTTTCGTAAGCTCTTCTTGAAGTCACCTTTCGATATAGCTGCTTCATATTATTCTGCTTTATTCCTTCGATGTCTCGAAATAGTTTTCTTTTCAGAGGATACTTTATTTTGAAAGACAACCAGAAATCACAGAAAGCCATGTCAGGACTGTATCGTGGCTGCTGAAGTTGTGACAGGCTCTGTTTCCCCGGAAATTTCTGAATGAGCTGCCATTAACTAACACTTGCACTCGTTCCACATTTTCAGGTTAACCCTTTTCCCTCCCCTGGACTTACCACTGAACAATTTTATGTGATGGTAAAGCTGAGAGCTCTCCTATTCTTAAATACGGAATATAAGTGTAATTTCATATAACCGTCAATCGAAAAATGAATAATCAGTTAAAACTATTTGGTACTAGTACGAGAATACTTTAAATTGAATTCTCTAGACTTGTTTTTTTCATTTCAGGACATTGTTATGATTTAAAGATAACCACAGACGACTGATGAATTTGACAGGTTTGATTCAAAATTCTACTCATTGGTTGAAAAAGTAACTATTTTGTTGAAAATGCAAATATTTAGTTAATAGATCATCCTTGTTGGTAAAAGTTCAACTACTTTGATGAAAGTTCAAATACATTGTTGAGAATTAATCTCATTTGTTAAAAAATCTATTCTTTGATGGAAAATTCATTTCTTTGGTTCAATGTTGAACTCTTTTTTTGTAAATTCATTTTTTTCAAAATTCATCATTTCAGTTAAGAATTTATTTCTTTGGTTGAAAATTAAACTATTTTTCTAAAAACTAGTTTTTTTGTTGCGAGTTAATTCTCTGCTGCTAAAATATAACTATTCCATTTTTGGTTGAAAATTGATATTTTTTATTGCAAATTGAATTTTTTCTGGTTGAAAGTTCAACTATTTTGTGGAAAATTAGACTTTTTGGTTGACCTCGATTGTTTTTTAGTTACTTTTTTCTTCAACATTTCAGTCAGAAATTGATCTCTTTGGTTGAAAATTTACCTATTTTGTAATAAATTCCTTTTTTTTTGTTGAAAATAAATTTTCTTTACCGAAAATGTAACTACTCAATTTTTGGTTTAAATTTGATATTTTTCAGCTGAAAACTCATATTTTTAGTTGAAAATTTATACTTTCAGTTAAAAATTTAAGTACTTGGTTGAAACTTCATGCATTTTCTTGATAATTTATATTTTGTAGAACATTCATCTTCTTGGTTGAAAAATCAACATTTTTGGTTTAAAATTTATCTCTTTGGTTCAATGGTGAACTTTTTTCTTGCAAATTCATATATTTTTTTAAGATTTATCATTTCAGTTGGAAATTCATCTCTTTGATCGAAAATGAAACTATTTTTCTGAAAATTATTTTTTTTTTTAAATTAATTATCTACAGCGAAAACATATCTATTCCATTTTTGGTCGAAAATTGATTTTTTATGTTTGAAAATTTTTTTTCTGTTTGAAAATTCAACTATTTTTTTGAAAATTTGACGTTTTGGTTGAGCTCAACTGTTTTTTTTTCATTACCTTTTTTTTATTTAACATTTTATCCAAAAATTTATCTATTTGGTTGAAAAGGTAACTATTTTTTTGAAAAATAGTTTGTTTTTTTAAAATTAATTGTCTACAGCAAAAACATAACTGTTCTATGTTTGGTTGAAAATTGATACTTTTAATCGAAAATTGATTTTTTCTGGTTGAAAATTCAACTATTCTGTTAAAAAATAGACGTTCTTTCTGGTTGAAAATTCAACTATTTTGAAAGAAACTCGTTTTTTTTTGTAGAAAATGAATTTTCTTCACCGAAAATGCAAGTATTCAATTTTTGGTTGAAATTTGACTTTTTTTACTTGAAAACGCATATTTTTTAGTTAAAAATTTAAGTACTTGGTTGGAAGTTCATGTATTTTGTTGTTAATTGATCTTTCTTGTAGGAAATTCATCACCTTAGATAAAAAATTACCATTTTTGGTTCAAAATTTATCTCTTTGGTTCAATGGTGAACTGTTTTCTTGCAAAATCATTTTTTTTAAGATTCATCATTTCAGTTGACAATATATCTTTTCGATTGAAATTAAACTATTTTTTCTAATTAGTTGTTTCTTTTAATTAATTCTCCACAGTGAAAACATGGCTATTCCATTTTTGGTTGAAAATTGATATTTTTAATTAAAAATTGATTTTTTCTGTTTGAAAATTCAACTTTTTTGTGGATTTGTCGCTTTCGTTGAGCCTAACTATTCTTTTTAAAGTATTTTTTTTGTCTAACATTTTATTAAAAAATTTATCTCTTCGGATGAAAAGTTAACTATTTTTCTAGAAATTAGTTTTTTTTAAATTAATTCTCTACAGCGAAAACATCAATATTTCATTTTTGGTTGAAAATTGATTTCTTCTGGTTGAAAATTCAACTATTTTGTCAGAAATTCGCTTTTTTTGTTGTTGTAGAAAATGAATTTTCTTCACCGAAAATGTAACTATTTAATTGTTGGTCATAATTGGACCTTCCTTAGTTGAAAATGCATATTTTTCATTTAAGAATGTAAGTAATTGGCTAAAATCTCATGTATTTTCTTCATCATTGATTTTTTTTGTAGAAAATTCATCTTCTTGCCTAAAAAATCAACATTTTTGGATCAAAATGCATCTCTTCGGTTCAAACATGAATTAAGTAATTTATTGTTTTTTTTCTCCTTGTTTTGAAACACATGCGAAAAAATCATACATACTGTGAAACATTGTATACATTTTTTGCCACTTCGTATAAACTATATATAATTTTTTTGGAAGGGAAATGCATGTATTATATTTTTTATACATATAAAATTATTCTTTTTTATATGATCTTCATATCATATAATTTAGTTACTATTTTAATTTCACTTGCAACGGAAATAATCATCTTTTCTTATTCGTATTCACATTTTTTTGTTATAAGCAATTTTTTTTTAATATACTTATTGCCTTTCATAATTGGCCCAGCATATACCAAATTCTTATAGAGACACGTAAAAAGTAAGATACAATACTGAAAAATAAGTTTAAAAAAACTTCAAAACAATTATTTCAAATGATGTTTGTACAAAAGGAAATAATTTTATATGTACAAAAATGTAATACATGCTTTTCTGAGACATTGAAAACATCAGAACAAAAACAAAAAATCAATAAAAAAGACAAAACTACACTAGGGGAGTTTTAAATCATATTCGCTTTGAATTCGAATCAGATTCCTGGAGAAAAATGATGACAAAATTTATCTCGTACATTTAAAAGATATTACTTGAAAGTTGAAAAAATACGCATTGCCGAAATATAAAAAATGCTTCAAAAAAAGTTGCCTGTTGATTAAAATTTTATTTTAATGTTGTCAGAAGAAATTATTACTGTATTTTGGTTTTAAGTCGTACTAAAAAAGTTAATGAAATCCCAACAAAAACACTAAAGATAAACAGAGTTATGAAATGAAAGAATAAATTCCAGCAGGAAAAGTAGAAC
>JAABKJ010013661.1:0-10266 GCA_011634705.1 Andricus grossulariae
ATGTAGAAAATTCCTTTTTTTAATTGAATTTTTTTTTCAAATAAAAATTAAACTATTTCATTTTTGGTTTAAAGTTGATCTTTTTAAGTTTAGAAATTCAGCTATTTGTTTGGAAATTTTTATAATTTGTCGAAAATTCGTATTTTTTTAAGACAATTCATCTTCTTGGTTGAAAATTCAACTGTTTTGGACAAAGCTTGTCTTTTTGGCTTGGAAATTCAACATATTGGATGTCATTTTTTTTCTTTATTGACTGAAAAATCTTTCTTCGTTAAAATTTCAACACGTGTTAAAAATTCATCTATTTTCGTAGAAATTTTATCTTTTTTTTGTTTGTTAAAAATTCGTCTTTTTCAATAAAAAATTAATCCTTTTGGTTGAAAACTATCTAATTGAACATTTATATATTTTGTTAAAAATTCATATTTTTTGGTAGAAAATTGATTCTTTTGATTGAAAATATAACTATTTGGTTAAAAATTCATCTTTTTTGGTAGAAAATCAATTTTTTTGCTTAACTATGCCACTGTTTGGTTGAAAATTATTCTGTTTTAGTCGAGGACTCAAGTTTTCTGTTGCAAACTCGTCTTTATTGGTTAAATTTAACTGTTTTTTATTTTAAATTGAAATCTTTTTTGGTTGAAATATCCAACTATTACACTTTTTGTTGAAAATTCAACTGTTTTGTAGAAAATTCGTATTTTTAATTGAACTTTTTTTAAATAAAAATTAAACTATTCCATTTTTGGTTAAAAGTTTTGATCTTTTTAAGTTTAAAAATTCAGCTATTTGGTTGAAAATTTTGATAATTTGTCGAAAATCCGTATTTTTTCAAGACAATTACTCTTCTTGGTTGAAAATTCAACTGTTTTGGACAAAGCTCGTCTTTTTGGCTTGGAAATGAAATATTTTGGATGTCATTTTTTTTCTTTATTGACTGAAAAATCTTTCTTAGTTAAAATTTGAACTCGTGTTAAAAATTCATCTATTTTCGTAGAAATTTAATCATTTTTTTGTTAGTTAAGAATTCGTCTTCTTTAATAGAAAATTAATCCTTTTGGTTGAAAACTATCTAATGGAACATTTATATATTTTGTTAAAAATTCATATTTTTTTGGTAAAAAATTAATCCTTTGATTTAAAATATAACTATTTTGTTGAAAATTCGTCTTTTTTGGTAGAAAATCAATTTTTTTGCTTAACAATACAACTTTTTCGTTGACAATTAATCTGTGTTAGTTAAGGACTTGAGTCTTTTGTTGAAAACTCGTCTTTATTGGTTAAATTTAACTGTTTTTTATTTTTAATTAAAAATTTTTTTGGTTGAAATATCCAACTATTACACTTTTTGTTGAATATTCAACTGTTATGTAGAAAATTCCTTTTTTTAATTGAATTTTTTTTTCAAATAAAAATTAAACTATTTCATTTTTGGTTTAAAGTTGGTCTTTTTAAGTTTAGAAATTCAGCTATTTGGATGAAAATTCAACTGTCTCGTACAAGCTCGTCTCTTTGTCATGGAAATTCAACGTTTTGGATCATTTTTTTTTTGTTTATTGACTGAAAAATCTTTCTTAGTTAAAATTTCAAATCTTGTTGAAAATTCATCTCTTTTGGTAGAAATTTTATCTTTTTTTGTTAAAACTTCGTCTTTTTTAATAGAAAATTAATCATTTTGATTGAAAATATAACTATTTTGTTGAAAATTCATCTTTTGGGTAGAAAATCAATTTTTTTGGTAAACAATGCAACTTTTTGGTTGATTTAAAAAAAGATGAAAAAGACGCATGATCCGAGCCCTGGTATGTAGCACCTTGTGTCCCAATAATTAACGACATCAGGTCTCCAGATAATTATTTTGCAATATACTTTTTTCCAAACCTATGCTGTGACGCGCTGATATCTTTTATGGCGCGTTTGACAAAGACTTATTTATTTGTTCTACCACTGTTGTATCAAGTCATTAGAGTCGGAAGTTATCGTCGAAGGAGCTTCGTTCCATAATGTCTAATAACTGAGCGAGCAGTCCCCGATATCAATTTGTTATTACCAATTCTTACCAAATTGTTATTTATTATACTAGCTTAAGTATATTTTAATAAATAAAGTAAAAAATCTAAAGTATAAATATTGTCTTCAATTGAAAAATATAAGGATTTGCTACAAATGAAGAGTGTAAATATTTTCTACGTATGAGAAGAAAAAATGTTTTTACAGTAGATCAAACCATTTCAAAACACACCTATCTATATTTTAACGGAAAAATACAGAAAGAAGATAATGTGAAGTCGAAGAGTGTAAAGTAATGTTTGACCTCGACAATAATCGAAGGCGAAATTCATGAAATATTAAAGTGAAATGTTTAATTTCTTGAAATAATTTGTCTAATCAGTTTCTGTATGCCTAAAGATTGGTCAACAATGAGGACGTGCGCAACATTCAGATACCTTTGTAATCTTCGAGAAAATGTTTACAAATGTGAAACCCTCGAAGTGGATGGATGTTAATTTAATTCGAAGTTACAAAACAATTTTAAATAATAAGTTTTTAATGTGCAGTGCTTGAAAGCAAAACTAAGAACAATGTATTCTCAAAAAAAGGAGATTGTAAGCAGTCTTGGATATTATCACTATGGTTATAAATATCATTCCATGGATGCCTTGCACCGTAAGTATAAGTTTTTGTGCTTAATAATAAAATATTTGAAACTGAACAAAAAATTTAGAAAATTTGAAAACTATTTTTACATACAGTAACAGATTACTTTACTTTAGAAGCGATTAGGGAAGTTATCGTCTTTCTAGGGTAAACATTAGGTCACTTTGAATCAAAATTAAAAAAGTACAGAGAATTATTTATAAAGTGTCAAAATATTATTTATAAAGAAAAAAATCACGGTATTTTACCAATGACGTCAAAGTGTAGATAAAATCGATCATTACAATCGAAGATTGATACATAATTAAGAATTGACATGTAATAATGAATCATCAAAATACTATCTATACATGATTTAGAAACTTATCAGTTCATCCTATAAATAGAGTATCTTCCGGATTACGAGGAAATTTCCACAAAAATTGAAACAAAAACAGCCAAAACAGAGATTTTTCGGTTTGTTCTCTTAAATTTTCGAGCATTTTGCAAATCGCAATTTCCAAATGAAGAATTTTAATTCTACAAATTTATTTATAAAACAGAAACTTTAAATTGTATATTATTCTTTTTTAATAATAAAGAATTTTCTCCATCATTAATTTAGTAAGCTCAAATTTCCAAGTAATTTTGTTTGTTGATACAATTTATTTCTGAATGATTCTGAACATTATTGATTAAGCATAACATTTTAATTGTAAATGTTTTTTTAATATTGGGGAATATTTCTGTTCTTAACATTTTGCTCTCCCACTATAATTTGTAAATCTTTTCACAATTTCAAAGAGACGAGAAAAATAAAATTATGGACAAAAACTTGGAATATCTTAATTTACGAAGAGTTTTTTTTAATTTTAAAAATTTAATTTAATTATAATAATTTATTTTTTTATATTTATTTTTGAAATAATAATTTAAATTTTTAAAAATTAAAAAAAAAAATTATCGATACCGGTAATAACAAAATTACCAATGCCGACAAGAAAATGCGTGGAAAAATTTTAAATGATTCAGATTTTATTCTCGGTTTTATTTTGAAACATTAATTTTAAGCTTTGAAGATTTTAAAATATGTCGAAAAAGAATCTGGAAGATTTTGAAACAATAGTTTTAATTTTTGCAGAATTTTAAAAAATATTAGAGAAGTTTTTAAGTATTTCAAAAGATATTTCAAAGTTTTAAAAAGATTCAAAAATGATTGAAGGTTCAAAAAGATTTCAAGACATTTTAAACAAAATGTAGATTTTTCAAAATGTTGAAATAAAATTTTGAATTGCCGAAGATGTTAAAGCAAAGTTTTTCAATCTGTCAAGATTACAAAATTTTAGAAAAAATTCAATTCATTTTAAAAGGTAACTAGAAAATTTCAAAAAATTTCGAAAATAATTTGAAATTTGAAAAAAATATACTGAAAGTAATTCTTGATCTAGAAAAATTAATTTGAATAGAATATTTAACAAGATATTGAAACATTACAAAAGATTTCCGAAATTTTAAAAAAATGTGAAAATAATTTTAAACTGAAAATGATTTCAAAGAATTTTTTTAAATGTGGATTTTTGAAGATTTGGAACCAAAAACTTAGAAGCTTTTTAAGAATTTTAATAAGTTTCAAGAGAATACAACATTTTTTAAAAGATTTCTGGGAAATTTTTTTATAATTTTTTATTTTATAAAATGTATCTTAAGACTACGTTTAAAAAAATTTTTAAACATTCCAAAATTATTAAAAAAGTGGATGGAAGGTTTTCCGAAACTTTTTTTTAATTTTGCAAATTTTTTTTTAAGTTTTAGCAAAAATTCAAATAATTTAAAAATATATTTAGAAGTTTTTAAAAAAATTTGTAAATAATTTAAAATTTGAAAAGATTTCAAAAAACCTCAAATAAAATGTAGATTTTTGAAGATTTCGAAATACAATTTTTATGTTTTTTCAAAATTTTGAAAAGTTTTGAGATTTCGAAAATATCCGAAAAAGAATCTGAAGATTTGAAGCCAATTTTTTTAATTTTTCAGATTTTTTTCAAAACTTTAAGAAAATTTCGAATTATGTATATATTATTTATAATATTATTTTTGGTAGAAATTTCATCTTTTTTTTATTAAAATTGCAAATATTTTGTTTAAAATTAAGATCTTTGCTGGTTTTGGATTGAACTATTTTGTCACAAATTCGTCTTTTTCGATGAATTTAGCTCTTTTTGATTTTAAATTAAGATCATTTTTTATTTTTATATCAACTATTATATTTTTCGTTCAAAATTAAAATTTTGTTGTTGAAAATTTAGCGACTTAATTAAAAATCCACACAGATTTTAAAAGATTCTAAAATCATTAAGAATTGGAAAATATTTTCACAAATTTTAAACAAAATATAGATTTTTTAAGATATTTGAATAAAATTGTAAAGCTTTTTAAGGATTTTGAAAGGTTTCAAGATAATAATTTTTTTTACGATTCCACGGAAAGTTAAAATTATATTTTTTATTTTGAAAAAATAATGTTAAGGAAATATTTTTTAATATTTTAAAACATTTCAAATTATTTCCTAAAATTTCGAAAAAGATTTTTGAAGATTTTAAACAAAAATTTCAGAAGCTTTTTAAGAATATTGAAAGGTTTTAGGAGGAAAAAGAATCTGAAAAATTAAAAGGTATTATTTTTATTTTGCGGAACTTCTTCAAAGTTTAGGGAAATTTCGTATTATTTTAAAAAATTTCAAAAAAAAATCTAATTTGAAATGATTTCAAAAAGCTTCAAACAAAAATTAAAAAATTAATTTTAAGAGAATATTTAAAAAGATTTTAAAACATTACAAAAGATTTTCAAAATTGTCAAAAATGAATGTGGAAAATTTTATGAAAATCTTAAGAATAATTCGAATCAGTTTAAAAGTCCTAAATATCATTTAAACAGACTCAAATTTTTCCTAGAACTTTGTAAAATTCTGTAAAATAAAATAGAAATTTCGTGGAAATGTTCTAGATACTTTTTTGATATATCTGAATTCTTCAAAAATTTGTTTGAATGCTTTCGATAAACTTGGGAAAATTATACTTATGTAACCTCAAATTAAATAAACAAAGAAACTTCAAAAATAGTTATTCGAAATTTTTTATTTTGTCATAAAAATAATTTTTCCTTTCAAATTATAATTTGCCTAACAATTTTTTTCTTGCCTGAAAAATTTTTTTTTGGTTGAAAATACAAGAATTATGGTAAAAATTCGTCCTTTTGGTCTGAAAATATTTATCTCTTTTGGTAGAAATTGAATATTTTTTTATTAAAAATGCCACTACTTTGTTGAAAATTCGTCTTTTTCGATCAATTTAACTCTTTTTTATTTTAAATTAAGATAATTTTTTATTTTAATATGAACTAATATATTTTTCCTTCAGAATTAACATTTTTTGGTTGAAAATTTAGCGACTTGGTTAAAAATTAACATAGATTTTAAAAGCTTCTAAAATCATTAAGAATTGGAAAATATTTCAACAAATTTTAAACAAAATGTAGATTTATTAAGATTTTTAAATAAAATTTTGAAGCTTTTTAAGGATTTTGAAAGGTTTCAAGATAATAATTTTTTTTTGTTACGATTCCAGGGAAAGTTAAAATCAATTTTTTATTTCGAAAAAATAATTTGAAGATAATATTTTTAAATATTTTAAAACATTTCACATGATTTCCTAAAATTTGGAAAAAGAATTTAGACGATTTTAAAGCAAAATATTTCAATTTTACGAGTTTACAAAATTTTAGAAAGAAAACAGTTTTTAAAAGATACAACAATAATTTGAAACTTGCAAAGATTTCAACAAATTTAAAACAAAATGTAGATTTTTGAAGATTTTAGACAAAAAATTTAGAAGCTTTTTAAGATTATTGAATGGTTTTATGAGAAAAAAGAATCTGGAAGATCTAAAGGTATTCTTTTTATTTTGCAGAACTTCTTCAAAGTTTAGGAAAATTTTGTATCATTTTAAAAAATATTTATAAGATGTTACAGCATTTCAAAAAAAGTCTGTTTTGAAAAGATTTAAAAAAGCTTTAAATAAAAATTGAAAAATTAATTTTAAGAGAATATTTAAAAAGATTTTAAAACATTACAAAAGGTTTCCAAAATTGTCAAAAACTAATGTGGAAAATTTTATAACAATTTTAAGAATAATTTCATGGAAATTTTCTTGGAAATTTTTATTTTGTCATAAAAATAATTTTTCCTTTCAAATTATAGTTTGCCTAAAAAATTGTTTTCTTGCCTGAAAAATCTTTTTTGGCTGAATATACAAGAATTATGGTAAAAATTCGTCTTTTTGGCCTGAAAATATATATCTGTTTTGGTAAAAATGTAATATTTTGTTATTAAAAATGCAACGGTTTTGATTAAAATTAGAATATTTTGTTGTTGAGGATTCAACTATTTTGTTGAAAATTCGTCTCTTTTGATTAATTCAACCCTTTTTTATTTCAAATTTAAATATTTTTACTTTTAATATCAACTATTATATTTTTTGTTGGCAGATTAAGCTTCTACGTTAAAAATTAAATTACTTTGTTAAAAATTCACTTGTTTGATTGAAAATTCATAATTTTAGTTCAAAATTTATCTCTTTGGTTAAAAATCTAACTATTTTGTTGAAAATTCGTATTTTTTGGTAAAAAATTAATCTTTTTGGTTGAGGATTGAACTATTTAGTTAAAAATTCATATTTTATGAATTAAACTGTTATTGATTAAAAAATGAAATCTTTTTGTTTAAAAAATATTTTTTGTTTCAAAATTCAACTATTAGGTTGACCAGCCTAACAAGACAATAATAATAAACTTAAGAATAAACAAATAAACCTAAAAAATAAATAGTTAATCGATATTTTTTGTATTAAAAATTATTTTTCCCTCAAACCGAAAAACTAAACGCGCGCATAGCGCGCGATTGATCATTCTAGTCAAGATAAAAAGCGCAACTCTGCAAACACAATCTAGAAGGCTTTTGACTTCACATCAAAGACAATTTTATCTATTGCTTGGCGTCGCAGAGATAGATAAGAGCTTCTTTTTCCAACAATACAATCTGTGGATAAATTGTTACAAATCTATTTTCAGAAAATCGATAGCTTTAAAGAATTCGATGTAAGGTATTTGAAAATTAAAGTACCAGTAAAAAAAAATCGCTTTAAAGGATTTATAACTTGAAGAACTCCAATGTCCATATAATAAAAATTTGCAGAAACTAAAAATTAAAAAATTCAATAAAAAAATAATTTTTAAAGAATCTCAATGTTTGTTTTCAATTCAAATAATTATATTCGAATTAAAAAAAAAAACAGAACTGTTATTTTTTTTTAAAGAAACAAATTTTAATTTTCAGAAAACTAAAACTTATAAACTATAAATTTTTCTCGTCTGAAATTAATTCAAGTGGACAATTGTTTTAAAATCCTGCAAGCGTAAAATCAGTCTTTAAAAATATTTGCAGGCATTGTTGAATTCAGAAAATTCGAACTCTTAAAACTGAAAATTTTGTTATTTAATTTAAACTAAACTAAAATTTAAAGCACTGAAAGTGGAACTCATTTGAATTTCAAATATTTAAATTAAAAATTAAGGATTACAAAATTCTTAATTCAGAATTTTTTAATTCGAACGCTGAATAATTTTTAAATTAAGTTCCGCATTAAACTAAAAAATTGTGTACTTATCTAAATATTTTGAACAGTTCGAAAATTTCTGGTTAAAAATATAAATCCACTCACTCTATCATTTCCAATTCTCTAAATTGAAAAATAAATTTAAAAAATTGTGAATGTTCCAAATTATACCATTTTAAGCAATATTAAGTTAGAAACATTAAAAAATGAAAGACTAAAATTTTTATTTAAACTGAACACTTTTTGAAATTATTAAATTATATTCAATTATTAAAATTATTAAATTATTTCAACTGTAAGTCATTTTATATTAATATTTTTTCAATTGTTATTTATACATCAAACTTCAATACTCTCAGTTACAAATTAAAAAATGTTTTAATGGAAGAATTAAAATTGTAACGTTTAAAGTTTAAGTTTAGCACTCTGAAATTTATACGATGTAAGGCTATTTCAAACAATTCCGTTTCAAAATTGTTTACTTTTTAATATTTGATTTATAATTTCTCATTTTAAATGAACAGTCAAATATTGCTAAATATTTAAACAATGGTTAAAACCGTATTATTTTAGATTGAAACAATATTTGAATAGTGTTTTTTGATGTTATGGTTTTTTAATCACAGTGAATTAAAGTTATTATAAAGTTGAAGATAGCTTATAAAGTTTCAATCGGACGTTTGTTTAATTTTGAACAGATTCAGAATACATATCCCATAAAATTATTTTTTCAAAACAAAAAATAATCTGGGCAAATCTACATTTTGTTATAAACTAATTTTGCATGTTTAACGTTTAGAAAATTTTAACGATTTAAGGCTTTCTATTTCAAATTTATTAGTTTCGAACATTTGAAAAATTGAATGGGTTAAAAATGGAATATCTTAGACGGAAATAATATTTTAATATAATTTGAAATTTAATTTTAAAAATGCAACGGTTTTGTCTTTCTGGATAGAAAATTTATCCTTTTGAATTGAAAATTAATCTGTTGGTAGAAAAGTCATCTTTTTTTGTTGAAAATTCGTCTTTTATGTTTAAAAGTTAATTCTTTTTAATTGAATAGTCTACTATCATACTTCTGGTCCAGAATTCATATATTTAGATTAAAAATTCTACTATATGATTGAAAATTGAATTATTTTGTTGAAAATTTCACTGTTATCTTAAAAAGTCATATTTTTTAATTTAAACTTAATTTTTTTTTATTTAAAAAGTTTATTAATATATTTTGGGTTCATAATTCATCTCCTTTGGTTAAAAATTCTACTGTTTGGTTAAAATTTGAATTATTTTGTTGAAAACTATTTTCTTAAAAAGTCATCTTTTTGTTCGAAAATTTAAGTATTTCCTTGAACACTCGTCGTTCTTATAGAAATTTATTCTTTTGGATTGAAAATATGTTTTTTGGTAGAAAATTCATCCTTTTTGGTTAAAAATAATTCTTTTGGGGTTTAAAAGTCAAATGTTTAAATTGATTGAATTTAAGTTGAAATAATTAATTTTGAAAACCAAAAATTACTCAAAAATATAAATTTTTACAAAAAATTGAAGTACTACATCTTCAGTAAAAATAATTTATTTTCAACCAAGAAAAAGGGAATTTTTAACAAAATAGTTCAATTTTCAACCAGATAGATGCATTTTTAATCAAAACCAGTTGAATTAAACAAAACAAAAATAATAAAAAATTTTAAAAAAATTATCTGAATCGTTAACCAAAACAGACTAATTAAAAAAAAAATTTCGTCAAAAAAGTTGAATTTACAACTCAAAAATATGCATTTTCTACCAAAATAATTCAATTTTCAACCCAAAAAAAAACGAGAAGGGAATATTCAACTAATAAAAGATCAATTTTCTAACAAAAATGGAATAGCTACATTTTCGGTCAAAAAAATTCATTTTCAAAAAGAAAAAACAAATTTTGAACAGCCTAGTTTAATTCTTAACCTAAGAA
>JAABKJ010013662.1:0-10265 GCA_011634705.1 Andricus grossulariae
GCGCTCGTGCTCGTGCATTGTCGGTTTTACACGAGGCTGGCCGACTCACCGACGCTACGCTTGCATGTGTTCTCCCAAATGGGAAAGTGGTGGGGGCCGAAAAATCCCACGTTCTGGAGACACTGACCCGACGCAACAGTCAGTTAAACCTCGGGCCAAATATTGGCCGGTCGTTGAATATACTAGGGTTCATTATTTTAAAACAAACGAAATTTGTGTACGAATAGCTGGATTTTTGTCTAGACATATCCATATTCGTACCGAAATTTCCGCAAACGTAGGCACTCGCTTTTTTTTATGTAACAAAATTCTAAGTTCCATCTTTATGATTAATTGTAAATGTTCCGAAAAATTTACATTTGAGGTACTTCTAAATCGTTTTAAAATAGTCTGAAACACATGAAAAGCAAAAAGTTACACGAAAGTTTAAAACACTTTGTTACTAAAAGAATTGTCGCAATACACGATAAAATTTCTAAGTTCCGTCGACGCAAATTGTAAATGCTCATTGAAAATTACATTTTATGTCCCTGTCAAAAGTTCTAAAATGGCCTAAAACGCAAAAAGACACAATATTACACAAAGCAAAATTAGTCAAAGTGGGCGCCAAAAATAAAATTTTACGAAAATAATTGTTTAAAAAAAGTTTGAAAAAAGGTTTGAAAAAAATTGTAAAAAAAAAATTTTATTAGAAATTTTTGAAAAAAAATGTTTAGAAAAAAATTTTTTGAAGAAAATTTTTTGAAAAAAAACTTGAAACAAATATTTTAAAAAATAAATTGGTTGAAAAGTTGTGGAACAAAAATTGGTTGATAAACAAATTTAAGGGTTTCAGTTCGGGGCTACGAAACCCTAAAAATTGTAATCGGTTTAAATTATTTATTTAAAAATTATTTCATTTGTATTCACGTTAACAGTTAATTTATTTCATATCTACATGACGTTGCATAATAATACAAAAATTTATGAGAGAACAGAGCTAAAAAATTGTTTAATTTCAACCGCTTTGAGCTGTGGCTTATGAGAAAGGTTTTTTCATTGACTTTGATTCCGTAGGTATAGAGTAATGGGTAAGACTCCGTACTGCTAGGCGATAGATTCAGGTATAGATGTAGGTTCGAAAGCCGGTAGTGTTAGAAATTTCATTTGTAATATAAGGTTTAAAAATGTAATATATGTATTCATTCCAAACTGGACCATTAACATTCATATTCACAATACTCGCAATCAATTATAATTTGTTTTTTGAATACCTATTTTGCATACTTCCACCTGTGTAGTACGAACCTTCAAAAATCAAAGTTGGCTTCACATTGTTGTCCAAGGTTGGGCCGACATCATCTTAATAGATGGCCCATATATGGCACCAAATGTCGGGCCGACCTTGACAATTTAAAGGCAGTTGACCGTTACATACATACATACTCCGACGAGTCGCCCCAAGATCAAAACATTTCAGTTTTTAACTCCGCTATTTTCCACACAGGTTTTCATACTTTTTCTATTCAGCAAACGTTTATTCTACAGAATTATATTTTATTTATTATCGCGCGCATCTCACAATATTTCTGTCGTTCCACAACCTCTCTAAACCTAGTTGCGAGCGACTTAAAATATGTTTCGCATTCGCCATCACTTCGGATACATATGGATAGAAAGACTGGAATTCGCAAGGATAGGGCTGACTTATAATTGAGAAATGATAGGTAAAGATTCTTTTTGATAGGGAAAAAGGGTTTAAAAAGGATAGACAAAATTTGGGATTGCCTAATGGATGAAAAAGGATAGAGGTGGATAGGCGGGGGACTCGTTTAATTAGAACTACTAGGATTCAGAAGTATACAGCTACCTTATGTTTCAGAAAAGATAGAAAAGGATTCAATGCGATAGAAAAATAGGGATTAAAATAAATGGACAAAATTTGGGATTACCTAATGGATGGTAAAGGATAGAGATGGATAAGCAGAGGATTTATTCACATACAAAGACTGGGATTCAAGATGATAGGGCTATCTTATATTTCAGAAAAGATCAAAACGGATTCGCTATGATAGAAAGACAGGGATTGAAAAAGATAGACAACATTTGGGATTGCCTGAAGGATAGAAAAGGATAGAGATGGATAAGCTATGGATACATTTGGATAGAATGACTGGGATTCAAGAAGATAGGACTATCTTATATTTCAAAAAAGATAGAAATGGATTCACTTGGAAAGGAAGGCAGGGATTAAAAAAGATAGACAAAATGTTGGATTGCCTAATGAATAGAAAAGGTTCGAGGTACGTAAGGGAAGGATTTATTTCGATAGGAAGTCTGCTATTCAGAAGGATAGAGCTGACTTACATTGCAAAAAATATAGAAAAGATTTCAATTAGATAGAAAGATAGAGATTGAAAAAGATGGACAAAATTTTGTATTCCATAATGGATAGAAAAGGACAGAGGTGGAAAAGCTGTGAATACATTTGGATAGAAAGACTAGGATTCAAAAAGATAGGGCTATTTTATATTTTAGGGAAGATAGGAAAGGATTCAATTAGATAGGAAGATAGGGATTAAATAGATAGACGAAATTTGGGATTGCCTAATGGATGGGAAAGGATATATGTGGATAAGAAGATGCTCCATTTGGATAGGACGACTAGTATTCAGAGGGATAGGACTATCTCATATTTAATAAAAGATAGAAAAGGATTCAATTAGATAGGAAAGTAGGGATTAAAGAAGAAAGACGAAATTTTAGACTGCCTAACGGATAAAAAAGGATAGACGTGGATAAGCGGAGGATTAATGTCGTTAGAAAAACTAGGATTCAGAAGGATAGGGCTGACTTATGTAACATAAATGATAGACAAGATTTTGGATTGCATAACAGATATAAAAGGATAGAAAAGAGCTAGAAAACGATAGAAAAGGATAGAAAAGGATAAAGGTGAATAAGTTATGGCTATATTTAGATGGAAAGACTGGGACTCAAGAAGATAGTGCTATCTTAGATTTTAGAAAAGATAGAGGATTAAATTAGATAAGAAGATAGGGTTTGAAAAAGATAGACAAATTCTGGATTACCTAACGGATAGAAATATATAGCCGTAGATAAGCGAAAAATTCATTTGGTTGGAAACACCAGGATAGGCATAGGGAATGAAAAGAAAAGGATACATGTGAATAAGTGGGGGATAGACGTGGATATGAAGATTGGGATTCAAAAGAATAGAGGTTATGGTAGATTTGAAGAAAGATCGAAAAGGATCGATGGGATAGACGCGGGATAAAGATTAATACATCGTGTCTTTCTATCTCAATCTTAGAGATAGAAAATGAGCCAAACGGACAGTCACTATCCATTTACGTTCAGCAGGGAAGTAGACAATATATATTTTTGTGGTTGCATCAATCGACCGTTGAACCGCTCACTTTTACTGTTTCGCGCCAGGCCCCGAAATTGAATTTCTCTTCATGGTATGTAAAGAAAATAATAATCTAACCGACTGGGGGACTAGTCGATTCTCCACTCGGTTAACAATGTACCATTATTCATTCAATTGTATTCCGCACCTCTTCCTCAAGATAAAACGTAGTCTCAAGTTATACGAACCCTTGAAATATCTTTTTTAAGTTTCATTTTGACCAATTCGAGGCCCTAAAATAAGGGAAATAGCCAAACGAATGCAATCGAGAGCCCCATAAGATGCTCCCTTATGAAATTCTTCATTTAAGAATTTATTAATATACAGCAAACCTTTGCATCGAAAACCTCTAAGATTCTATCTTTACAATACAACCACCATTTTTTAGCAGGCTTTTATACTGTTTAAGAGAAGATTCAGACAAAGAAGAAATACTGATTATAATTGATCCCTCCGTGATGTCTTTCAGCAAAAAAGGTCTCCTGATAACATCCTTGCCAGCAGGATAAGTTTTTTCCAAGGAGGACGAGGGGTCCTATCAGGAGAAAGACAAAAGTTACTATTTGGTTCAAAAACTATAAGGTCCTATTACAGCATTGAAAGGAACAAGGAAACCTGTAGTTGCGCAAGCCAATGAGGAACTACAATTATAACCCTTGCTTTGTCGGATATTACTTTTGGTAGGATTCTAGGAATTACAATAAAAGGTGGGAAGGCGTGAAACAAAAGATTACCCCAACCAATAATGAATGCATCGACTGTCAACGAAGCAGGATCTCTGGTCCAGGAAACATAACTATTGCATTTTGTATTAATTCTATATGCAAATAAGTTAAATTCCGATTTACCGAATTTGTTTACAATTTTGCGAAAAGCTGAGTCAGATGATTCAAACTCCGTCCCTATATCCAATGTCCTGGATTCAAAATCCGTTTCTGCGTTGTCTTTAGAAGAAACATAAGAAGCAATAATATGTAAACCGCGTTCCTTATACCAGTCCCAGATAGACCTAGACAATTTGCTGAGATTTTTCAAACGGATACCGCTCATGTGATTTATGTAGGAAATCGCAGTGGTGTTATCAGTTCTTAGGAGAATACTACAGTTTTTTAGGGAATTTGGCAAAGCATTGAAGAACGAAGAAAGCTCATAAAAGTTTAGAATAGTTGATATTCTGTAATCTTTAGAATCGTTCCAATTACCGTGAGCCCTACTGTTTGCACATGAAACTCCCCAACCTATGAGAGAGGGGTCTGAAAGATCGTTATTGTACAATCATAAGTGGAAATGCATGTAAAATATATTTATTAAATTCTTGACGTAAAGTCATACTTGCTTCATAATTATCATTAGGCTTTAATAAGTCTAAATACTTTTCTCTTTTAAAACTTTTTATATGAGCCCAACCGTACTAAATGGCTGGGCAGCAAGATACCAATGAGGCTTGAAGTTGTGCGAAATCTTTAATTTTACAAGTCTTCAGTTTCTGGAAAGTGATTAACTGATCAAGGATCCTGCATCTCTTCTCAGATAGTAAATCTACAGTCATTCTCTGATAATTCAAAATAAATTCAAGAAAACCGAAAATTTGACAAGGAACCTTATAAGATTTTTCATCACTTACTATAAAGCCTAAAGTTTTTAATAAGCTTAAAGAAGCCTCAATTTTATCTGAACATTTAGAATAAGTTTTCCCTAGAAGCAAAGGTTCGTCAAGATATATATCAGAGAGAAATCCTAGATTTCAGAAATAACCTACAACGTGTTTCATAATTTTTGTAAAGACATATGGAGCCGTGTTGAGGCCAAATGGTAAACAGTAAAATGCAAAGAGATTGCTATCAAAAGAAAACCTCAGATATTTCCGATAATTTTTTTTAATAGGAACTATGTAATGAGCGTCCTTAAGCTCTTATTTACCTATAAAACAATTTGGACTTACCAGTTTACAGGCTACTCTATAATCTTCGAGGTTAAAATGATCAGTATCGATGAAGTGATTTAATTGTTTAGATTAAGAATTAATCGATTTCTCCTTCGACGACCAAGACGGCTACCTGGGAATCGAATTTTGAAAGACTGTTCTTGCGAAAGGAATTTCATATCCCTGAAGCCCACTCAAAATTT
This sequence comes from Andricus grossulariae, assembly GCA_011634705.1. NCBI lineage: Eukaryota > Metazoa > Arthropoda > Insecta > Hymenoptera > Cynipidae > Andricus > Andricus grossulariae. The sequence goes on from JAABKJ010013662.1 coordinate 5,540, forward strand.
TGGAATCGGAGGCAATATTTTTACAATTCTCTGAAAACATTTTCAGTCTACCAGATGATTCACTTACATTCGTAATAACTCAATCTTTATTTGCTGAGCTGTAGCTTGCAACTGGAAGCTGTTGCGTGGTCCTCCCCCTTAACTGTTTTTCTTTGTATTGAAATAGACTGGGAAATCTGTTGTGATAGCAACCCCACGTCCTGGATTGAAAGGTTGACGTTGAAGCGGGGCTTTGGAGTTTCTTAGTTTCCCTGAGCTTTTGGCCTTTTCCATGAGATCTTTTCCAGATCTTTCCATTGTCTCTGCCGCTATGGAAGATTCCAGCGTTTACTTCTGAGAACGGCTGATAGCAGCGAGAATGAGATTTCGTCGAGTAAGGGTTTCGTCTTTTTGCAAATCTGCCAACAGTCGTACAGCTTCGCCGGTCCGACTACTCAGCGCCCCCATCTATGAAAACTTACTAAAAATAATTATAATGAGATAAACCATTATGGGAGATTTTCCTGCTTTCTTTTGCTCTCCGATGATATATAATACGTGTCCCAAAAAAAAAACCTTAATTCATACATACCTACTCCTTGTGATCAAAAATGTTCTGAAAGTGTAAAAACAACCTTAATCAACGTAAAAATGATTCAGAACCTTCCCTTAATTACTTAACACTTGAGAATTTATCCCTTATATAATTTCCCCCGAAAAATACCCTTGCAAGTAAATGTATGTAGCCGAACTTACATATACTTATATAAAACGCATCAAAAATAATAATATTCAGAAAACGCTGTTACGCGAGATTTTTTCCTCTTTTTCTCCTCTCCGATGAAATGTCATCGGTGTTCCAAAAAACTACCCCTAAGTCATACGTACCTATCCCTTGTGATCAGAAATGTTCTAAAAGTGTAAAAACAGCCTTAAACAACGTAAAGATGATTCAGAACTTTAAATTAATGACTTGAGGCCATGTGACGAGTGGGTCATGTGACCGGCTTCCTACCTTACAGACACTTTTTTATTTGTAAACTTATTTCCACACAAATAGCAACATCGAGTTGAAAAATTTGGATAATAAATAATAAGCACTGAGAAACGCGGCTCTGGTCCTAAATTTTCATGATTATGAAAAAAGCGAAAAAAAATTTTTACAAAAAATACTTTTTTCATAATTATAAAAATTTAGGACCAGGGCCGCGTTTCTTAGTGCTTTTCAATTATTATCTCAAATTTTCAACTCGATGTGGCTACTCGTGTGAAAATAAGTTGACAAGTAAAAAAAGTGTCGGTAAGGTAGGAAGCCGGTCACGTGACCCACTCGTCGCATGGCCTTAACACTTAAAAATTTACCCCTTTTATAATTTCCACCGAAAACTATCCTTCCACCTAAATATATGTAGCGGAACATACATTCACTTATACAAAACGCATCAAAAAAAATATTATTCAGAAAACAATGTTAGGGGAGACTTTTGCTCTTTTTTGCTCTGAGATTGCTAATATTATATGTTACAAAAAACTACTCCTGAGTAAAACATATCAACCTCTCGTAACAGAAAATTTCTTTAAAGTATGAAAACAAGTTCACAAAATATAAAGATGATCCAAAACTTTAGATTGAATAATTCCTTTTTCGAAGTTTATGCCTTCTATAATTTACCCCGCATATATTAATTAACGTATTAGTTGAATTTAATTAAATTAGAAAATAACTGCACAATCTACTGAAGTTTAAGTGCCCTAGACAATAATTTTCATCAACAATGTGTATATGATTACGTGTAAAAGTTTTTAATATAGTAAATTTAGCTGCAAACATTTATTCAAATGATAAAATTATCGTTAATTATTATATTAAAGTTGGAATGGAATTCAAACTCCGAGAGTTTCAAATTATTCAGCTACTCGAATAATAGATTTCCGACTTTTTTGCTTCAGGAAATTAAAATACCGGATTTTTTGCTAGTCGAATTCGTAGTTCCAGATTATTTTGCTACGCGGTTAATAGATTGCCGATTCTTTTGTTTATTGAAATTGAAGTAATAGATTTTCTTGCTACTCGAATTAAAGGATCAAAAATTATTCTGCTACACGAATAATAGATTACAGTTTTTTTGCCCCTCGAAAATAAACTATCGGATTTTTATGCTACTCTAAACTAAACTGCTGAATTGTTTTCTACTCTAATTTGAAGTTCTAGATTATTCTGCTACACGAAAAATAGATTCAATTTTTTCTGCTCGTCGAAAATGAAGTTTCGGATTTTTTTACTACTCGACACTAAAGAACTGGACTTTTGTGCTACATGAATTCGTAGTTCTACATTATTCTGCTACTCGAATGAAAATAAAGTTTCGAATTTTAATTTTTTAAATACGCATTCATATTGAAAATTTAATCACGCATCTTTTTCTTCACATAGAATGAATCGTAGCTTTTTTAGTTTTTGATTTATTTACAAAAAACTGTTTTTAATCTGATCAAAATATTTCGCCTTTTTTCACTTCAACTCGGCACAAAGTCAGAAATTTTTAATTTTTTTTAGTAAAATTCATGAGAAGTATGCATTGACATCTTCTGCGACCGGTCACGTTAACAAAAGCTGTAAATGTTTATTTGAGAAAAAGTTAATCCCGCGTAGGCTGCGCCCTGCCCGCAAGCCGTTGTTGCCCCAGAGTTAAGTGAACTCTGCCTTACAGTACGTAAGAGATTTTTTAATCAAAATATGAATAACATGAAAAATGATCGTTTATAATCATTCTTTTGTTTTCTTTCTGATTAAAATATTTATATGTGACCACTTCTAGAGACATGAGCTTCATAAATGTCTTAAAAATAAAGAATCTGTACACGTTTCCTTTCTTGCATTCCGCATATGCTCTGTCTCAAATCCATTTGTATACGTATTACGAAAGCTGTACCCAATTTCATAATATAAATGCAGTGACGGTTTTCACTTGAAAAAAATTACAGATAATTTTTAGAATCAATCTACTATTGTTTTAATGTAATAACCATAAGCTTTAACTAAAGAAAGTCTGGCTATATTAACCAGTAAATTCAATTACAATTATTTTTTTATTCAAAGATACAAATCTGGTATTTTATGTGTTTATTGACATAACTAATATTTAACAATTCCAGTTCAATGTTTTATTTTATTTACCTTCTTGAGTTTATTTATTATATATATTTTATTTTAATACTATTACAAATTCAACACTAATGATTCAGAATGACCTCTACCCATTTTATGTAACTTACAAAAAATCCTAAATTCTCTTATTTTAGACAAAAATTATCTGTATCTGACCAAATGTGCGACGGAGTTCCACCTAACGCTGTGTAGTAACGTCTTACCGGCCGGACCGCAGCCTACGCGCGAGAAAATCGATCTCGTCGGAAAATTAACACATCAACAGTTTGTTAACTACTATTTCAATTGAGCTACGTATTTCCAGAAAACTTGTTTAAACCTTCTCTCCCAACTTTCTCACTGACAATTTTTTCTTGCTCAAAATTCGCCCGACTCCCGAAACGATTAAATTTGTTTTTGCACGAATTGTGCTAGGCCTCGGCAAAAACGTATTATTTTTTTTTTTCAAATAAACATTTTTAACTTTTGATAACGTTATCGGTCACAGGAGAGGCCAATGCGTACTTCTTATGAATTTTACTGAAAAATATTATAACGTTTTGACTTCGTCGCCAGTTGAAGTGAAAAAGGCGAAATATTATAATCAGAGAAAAAAACAGTTGTTTGTAAATGATTCAAAAACTAAAATAAATATCACGTGCATTCTAAACTACGACCCAAGACAGATTTATGTGTAAACATTCTCTCTGAATGTTAACTGAAATTGAAATCTTATATACAGCAAATAATAACTCACGTACATGTAGCGAGTGTAAAAATTAATTTTCTCATATGTAATGCCGTGCAAAAGTTTCCAGACATCTATTTTTTAATAGGTTGAACAAGTACCCTAGTTGTAATGATAATGAACTGCAAATTTTCTTTCAATTATTGGATGAAAGGTGATAGTTAGTTAGTGAGTCTTTAGGACGGGCGAGGAGCCCATGGAGAACTCCTCTGGCGCTCAAGCTATAAAGCCAATTGTGCCACACCATTACTTTTTGGCTCTGAGCGGTTGACCCCAGACCTCTTAACGAAGCCTATTATGTCGTCTACTGATCGTGTTGTAATTTTCTCAGGTCCCATAAAATGGGCCCCGAGGATCTGTTGCCTGAGCCCAGTTAATGCCGGGCACTGTCATAGTACATGCAGGGAGGTTTCATCATCCCTGTCGCATCTCCTGCACTCTGTCGTGGGGTTATACTCCATTTTGTGCATATGATGGTTTGAGTGGTTGTTCCCAGTTAGGATCTGTACCACTGTCCTTATATCTTTCTTGGGTAAACCCAGGATTTCCCAGGCTCTGTCCATCCTATGAGTATAACATAGGATGGATTTCGCCCGACGGCAACCCTAGATCTGCTCCCAGTATTCCCGGTTCTGGTCCTATTTATTCACTTGCTGCGCCGCATTTTGCCAACTGGTCTGCCGTTTCATTGCCCTTGATCTCTGTGTGACCTGGGACCCATATGAGAGCCACATTGTATCTTTATGCAAGTTGGTTTGATGCCTTTTTGCATTGCCAAACCAGTTCTGATGTTATGTCTGGTTTCCCTATTGCAGTTAGTGTCGCTTGGCTGTCGGAACAGATCGTAATCT
>JAABKJ010013663.1:0-10265 GCA_011634705.1 Andricus grossulariae
TTATCTGCTTGTAATTCTAGGAAATTCACTTGTAATCTTAGACAACCTACTTGTAAGCCTAGGTAACCCCATTTTTACTCAACTTGTAGTCCACTTGTGAACCTATGTAATTCATCAGTCATACCCTAGGTCATACCCTAGGTAGATTTCAACGAGGAATTTATCGGTGAACTTGGATTTGACCTTAAACCCCATTTTCAAAGGTCATTTTGAGGTCAGCTTTGTTTTTTTTTAATGGGAACGCCTATTTTTGGTGCTAGAATCGAAAAAAGCGGAATATTTTACGTTCGGGTATGCGCTTACCTCAAGGGTCAAGGGTTAACGTGATCTCTACGGGTCAAATAAAGGTCAAAGTATGCTCTCATAGGACCTCGTAGAAATCTCGCAGAATTAGTGAACAAAGTTAACCAAGGCATACCCTGGGTAACTTGTAACGAGGGATCCAACGGTGACCTTGGATTTGACCTTGAACTTTATTTTCAAGGTCATTTTGAGGTATAACCTTGGCCAATTTTTTCCAATAATTCTGCGAGATTCCTACGAGGTCCTATGACAGCGTACTTTGACCTTTATTTTATCTCTAGAGGTCACGGTAACGCTTGACCTAGACACATACCTGAACGTAAAATTTCCTGCTCTTTTCGATTCTGGCACCAAAAATAGGGGTTCCCATTTTAAAAAACAAAGCTGACCTCAAAATCACCTGGAGAATGAGGTTCAAGGTCAAATACAAGGTCAACGTTGAATTCATCGTTGAAAGCTACCTTGAGTATGACCTTGGGGGTTTTTTTTTTTTTTCAACAAAACACAGAGATTTCTAGGTTGCAGTGCAGTTATTATCATAGATAATATGCTTGTAATTCTAGATGATAATCTTGTAATCTTAGGTCATTCACTTCTAACCCTCGACAATTCACTTGTGATCCTACGCACTCCACTTGTAATCCTTGACAATCCACTTGCATCCCGATGAATCCACTTGTAATCTGTGGTAATACTAGTAATCAAAGGTACTCAACGTGTAATTATGGGTAATCTACTCGTAATTCTATATAATCCACGTGTAAGACTAAGTAATCCACTTGTAACCTTCAATAATCTACTTGCAATCCTTCATAATCCACTTGTCATTTTGATCTATCCGTTTCTAACCTTAAGTAATCCACTTGCAATCCTAGACACTACGTTTGCAATCCTAGGCGATCCACTTGCATCCCAAAGTAATCCACTTGTAATCTGTAGTAATCCAAGTAATCCAGATCACATCAACTTGTAATTCTGGGAAATCTACTTGTAATTCAAGATAATCTACGTGTAAGCGTAATTCAATTAAAATCCAGATTAACTCAATCAATCCACTTGTAATCAAGGCAATTCGCTTATACTTGAACCTAACCCCATTTTAATTCACTTTTAGGCCTAGATAATCCACTTTTAATTCGTGATAATCAACTTGTAATTTTAACGAATCCCCTTCTAACTCTATAATCCACATGCAATCCTAGACACTTCACTTGTAATCCTAGGCAACCCACTTGCATCTCTGAGTAATATACTTGTAGTCTGTTGTAATCCAAGTAATCTAGGGTACTTAACTTGTAATTGTAGGTACTTGTAATTCTGGATAATCTACGTGTAAGCCTAGGTAATCAACTTGAAAGCCTCAGTAAACTCTTTGTAATCCGGAGTAATCTAATTAATCTTCTTGTAATCATGCATAATCAACTTGTAATTTTAGCCAATCCACTTGTAACCGTAGGTCATCAACCTGAAATCGGGAGTAATCTAGTTAATTCTCTTGTAATCCTATGTAATTCACTTTTAATCCTGCGTAATGACTTGTACTCTTATGTGGTTCAATTCTAATCCTAAATAAACCACTTGCAATTCTAGATAATCCACTTATAATCCTCGATGATCCACTTGTAATCGCAGATAATCCTCTTGTGAGCTTCGGTAATCTACTTTTAATTCAGAGTAATCTAAATAATCTGCTTGTAATCTCAAATTATCCGCTTGCAATTTTATCCAATCCGCTTCTAACCCTGAGTAATCCACTTGCAATCCTAGACTCTTTACCTGTATTCCTAGGCAATCCAATTGCATCTCTGAGTAATCCACTTGTAATTTGTGGTAATACGAGTAATCCAGGGTACTCAACTTGTAATTATAGGTAATCTACTTGTAATTCTAGATAATCCACGTGTAAGACTAGGTAATCCACTTGTAAGCCTCGATAAACTTCTTGTAATCCAGAGTCATCTGAGTAATCTACTTGTAATTCTACATATTTCATTTGTAATATTAGCCAATCCATTTGTAACCTTAGTTAATCAACCTGCAATCAGGTGTAATCCAATTAATTCACTTGTAATCCTTTATAATTTACTTGTAATCCTATGTTATCCACTTGTAATCCGGAATTACTTACTTTCAAATAGGAGTAATATTTTAGTTACATTTTTGATGACTATGATTTCTTTCAAGTATAAACTATTTTTGAAATCTAAAGCAATTGAAATTTAATTTTCGATTACTTTTTGTTATGATGCTTAGTGAATTCCGGAAGATTATTAATTATTTAAACAATTTTCATAAGTAAATTTAGAGTTTGCATTTTTCAATTGTTCGATGAATTTCCTGCTATACCCTGCAAATTTAATAATTATTTATTATTCGAACAATTTTCATAAACAAATTCAGAGCTTGGCTATTTTTCAACGAATAGACTTTTGGCTATTGTTCAGCGAATAGGCTTTTAACTATCTTTGAACGAATAGGCTCAATTTTTTTTAAATATGAATTCATCCTGTGCATTTTTTAAATTATTTTTGGAATTTAAAGAAGTTAGGAAAATTAAAAAAATGTGTTAATCCTTGGCTCATATATCTTTAAAGAAAGCGGAGTTAACTAAGAATATTTTTCTAATGATTTTTTTCTATAATGCTCTGCTCTATGTTGCTTTGTTAACTTATAAGAATCATCAATTATATAAACCATTTTCATAAACAAATTCAGAGTTTGGCTATTTTTCAATGAATAGGCTCATTTTTTCACAAAATTGACTAAATATCTTTCCGATGACTTTGTTTATATGATTTTCTGCAAATTTCCAAGATTTTTGAATTATTATATATAAAAAAGTTTTATACACAAATTGAGAGTTAGGCTATTTTTCAAAGAATAGACTTTTGGCTATTGTTCAGCGAATAGGCTTTTAACTATTTTGCAACGAATGAGCTGGATTTTTTTTTTGGAAATATGAATTATTCCTGTGTTATTTTTAAAAATTATTTTTGGATTTTGAAGAATTTAAAATTTTTTTCAAAATGTGTCAATCCTTGGCTTATATATTTTTAAAGAAAGGGGAGTCAACTAAGAATATCTTTTTGATGACTTTTTCCTGTGATGCTTGGTACATTCCCAAATTAAATAATTATTCATTATTTAAACAATTTCCATAGACAAATTCAGAGTTTGATCATTTTTCAACGAATAGACTTTTGGCTATTACAACTCTTTTTGCGGTACTTTGCAAATTGACAATAATTATTAATCATTTAAACAATTTCCATAAACATATTCAGAGTTTGGCTATTTTTCAAGAAATAGGCGCGATTCGTTTACGGAGTCAAATAAGAATATCTTTCTGACGACTGTTTTCTATTTTGCTTTCTAAATGTACTATAATTAATAAATATTGAAACAATTATGATTAAAAAATTCAGAGTTCGGCTATTTTTTCAACGAATGGGATCAATTTCTTTACGAAATTACCAAGAATGTATTTGAAATAACTTTTTTTCACGAAACTTTGCGAATCTACAATAATTAATAATCATTTAAACAATTTGTATGAACATATTCAGAGTTTTGCTGTTTTTCAAGGAATAGGCACAATTTGTTTGAGGTTTCAACTAAGAATATCTTTTCGATGACTTTTTTCTATGTTGCTTTGTAAATTTACAAGAATTATTAATTATTTCAACAATTTTCATAAACAAATTCAGAGTTTGGCTATTTTTCAATGCATAGGCTCAATTTTTTACAACATAACTAAGAATATCTTTCTGATGATTTTTTTTCTTTAATGCTCTGCTCTATGTTGCTTTGTAAATTTACGAGAATCATTATTTATTTAAACAATTTTCATGAGTATCTTTCCAATGGCTTTTTTTATATGATTCTCTGCAAATTTCCAAGATTCTTTAATTATTATATATAAACAATTTTTATACACTAATTAAGAGTTAGCTATTTTTCAAAGAATAGACTTTTGGCTAGTGTTCAGCGAATAGGCTATTAACTATTTTTCAACGAATAGGCTCAATTTTTTTAAAATATGAATTCATCCTGTACGTTGCAGATTGACAATAATTAATAATCATTTAAACAATTTTTATAAACATATTCAGAGTTTTTCTGTTTTCAAGGAATAGGCACAACTTGTTTAAGGTTTCAACTAAGAACATCTTTCCGACGACTTGTTTATATGTTGCTTTGTACATTTGCAAGAATTAATAATTATTTAAACTTCTTGCATAAAAAAATTCAGAGTTTGGCTATTTTTCAATGAATGGGCTCAATTTTTCACAAAATTAACTAAGAATATCTTTTTGATCATTTTTTTCTATAATGATCTGCTCTATGTTGCTTTGTAGACTTACATGACTTATTAATTACTTAAACAATTATCATAAACAAATTTAGAGTTTGGCTAGTTTTCAATGAATATACTAATTCTGTTACAAAATTGACTAAATATCTTTCTAATGAATTTTTTAATATGATTCTCTGCAAATTTCCAAGATTTTTCAATTATATAAAGAATTTTCATACAAAAATTATGAGTCAGGCTAGATTTCAAAAAATCGGCTTAATTTGTTTGAGGAGTCAATAAAGAATGTATTTCCAATAACTCTTTTCCACAATTCAACTATTTTGTTGAAAATTGATTCTAATTTTCTCTAACAGTGCAATTGGGAAGATGGTAGATTTAGGAAAATTTGACCAAGAAAGTAAATTATAGATACTGAAAAAATAATTTGTTTATTATGGCTTTTCAGTGTTTGCAGCAAAATAAGAGCTGCAAAAAAGTGAAAGTAAGTCTCGAGAAGAAAAAAGTGGTACAACTTGTGGAAAAAGTAACGTGTTTGTGAAACAAATACAGCTTTTTCTTCTTCTTTTTTTCAAATATTCCCAAATTTAGGCGTTTTAGATGGTTTCTTTTTTTCTCAATTAGTGAATTGTAGTCAGAAGAATTTTTTTCAAATTAAATGATTAATGAAGCTTCTTATGTGAAGTTAATTACGAGACCTGGTCCACCAGGTGAGAGTGAGGAGAGAACAGGACAGAACAGGGAAGAGACTGTCTTGGATGCTGATGTTTCAGGTCCTCAGCAGTAGTCAACCGCGACTCGCGGTGTTCTATTCATTGGACCCAAAGAAATCCAAAATCCCATTGGACTTGAAATTATTCTTCACTCAAATCATCCAAAATAAAACCGTTCTTTTAATCCTCGTTTTTAAAATATATATGTTTTTGAAGGTTTAAATATAGGGATTGGGTCCGTGATTAAACAAAAGTCAAAAGTGATTTTTCAATTGGAATTACGTGTCATGTGATGAAGAAACCATTAGTTATATATCAATAATTTAATATATAAGGTGTGAAGTTTTGTGCTACGAATTGGAAAAAAGTTTTTCAGTGTAGAAAGTTTGCAAAGGTGAGCACTTTTGAAAAATTTGAAACTATTTCTTTATGCTACCAATCGACAAATTACCATTTGTGACCAATACTTAGAGATATTGAATTTATTATTATTAAATTATTGTATTGAATTCATATTTGTTAGTTAATTTTTATTAGTTCCTCTTGAATTAAATATATGACAAGATTTTGAAACAGAAAATATTAATGGGAATTGAATCGCAGCAAAAAATAAGTTGAAATTAATTCATTGATATTTTTTGATATATATTGAATAATAATTTAATTTATTTAAAATCGACCGGCACTTTTGCTTGAATTACTACACGGAAGATTGCCCTTGATATGCTCAATGTTAAGGTCTTCCTTTCTCCTTCGCAGACAGCATTGTCGAGAAACGGACCGACTGCTTTTTATGAAGTTTTCCTTTTCATTGACGCATAGCTATCATTGAATCTAGATATCTTACTCGAAGAAAGTTTTGCTCCTCAATTATCAATAAATTTTAGATTATAAAACAATTACCAAGGAAAATATACAAATTTTATTTTTAATTATATACTTCTGACATTTAAATTTAAAAAATCTCCCTGTAAAAACAACATTCTTATTTTTCTCGTCTGGGAAATATTTAAATATCTGCTTTGTGAAGACTGCTGAATCACCAATTTCTAATCATTTGTCTTCACTTTCTCTGTCAGTGAAAGAGATTTGAAATCTAAGGACTTCAATCTGAAGTTTCTATTTTCATCTTATTGAAAATTCACCAGAAAAATATGCCGAACTTTGATTTCATTTCAATTTTGAAACATGAAAAAACTTGAAATCGGAAAATATTACTTTGAAAGAAATAAAAAATAGATTACTTGAAACTTTCTGTCTGCTTTTATTTATTTACAATGAAAAAAATAATATCGAAGAAATTAAGAATAGTTAAGTTAGTTGATTTAGGAATTAAATAGGTTCTACAATTATTATGTGCAACCGTAATTTTCATTTCATTCTTTTTTATTTCAAGTATACATTTTTGTGTTGCGTGTGATAATCTGATATGTAATAATATTTAAGTTTGATCAAAAATTCCTAACGATCTTACGTCTTAGAGGTGAAAGTTTGAATAGAATAATTATGCAACGATTATGTTAAACTGTAATTTTTCACTGAAACGGTTTACTATTAAAACGGTATTAAAATTGTAATTTCTTTAATTTTTTATATTATGTTTATTGTAGTTTGAGAATTCTTTACTGTCACTGTTTTACAACATTTAAGTTCTAAAGTTAAGAAAAATAGTTGTTTCAACAACAATTTTTGTAAATGAATTTTTCCTTACTTATATTTTCATTAAACATATTCCCTACAGCTCTACTGTTTCCAATTTTGAAAATAAGCAAACGATCTTCAAATAAGGTTATTTCTTGAAAAAATGTTGTTTATTAAAATAAATTATGTAACTAATTAAGGCATGGATTTTTTTTTAAATTTTAAACATCACTGCTGTAGAGAATGTAGTTCCGGAAGAAATAGGCCATCATTTATTAAAATTTAACTATTTTTTAAAAATTGGTATGAAGCGATAGTAAAAAAAAAAAATGACGAAAAACATTAAAATAAATGTTTTTCGCAAGTCTTAAAGCTTCTTATTCAAAATGTGTTTGATTTGAAATGACATTATGAATATTATTATTTTGATTCTTAAGATTACAGAAAAATTATTTTTTTCAGAGATCTGATTTTTGGGACAACAGCCTTAAGGTAGTAGTCCTGTCAAATATCAGGTTTAGGAAAAAAAATTTCTATGACTGTAAGAATGGAAATATTATCCTTATTTCTTATAAAATAATAAAATCATTATTTTTTATGAAAAGTTTAAAACTGGACAAAAATCGTTATTTTAACCATAACTTTTGTAATTAAATTTGTTCATACTGTTGATTCTTGCCAATTTTTTCAAAATGGTTAAACTTTGATAAATCATGACTTATTTTTTAGGAAAAAATTTTCAAAAGAAGTAAATAATCTTTGAATGTAAGTATTTGTTATAAAAAATTCAATATTTTTTGATTACAAATAATTTTTTTTTTAATTTGAATTTACATGACCAGTAATATTATTTTGATTTTTCTGAAAACGAGCATCGCTAATTGAAAAGAAAGAATATGGATTTAAAAATGGAAGCAAAAAATGAACGGTATTTAAAATGAATAAATTAGTTTGAAATTGATTATACTGATTTTTAAAAATTTATTTGAAAAACATATAATTAATTACCAACAAAAATCCTAAATAAAATACAAACGGAAGGAAAGTCTAAATTGATGATTCTGATGTAGATATATTGGATTCGAATTAAAATCAAAAGGTGTTAATTTTTAGATTACAGAAAATAAGTTAAATAATGAAATAAATTAATGAACAAGGAACTGATTTCAATAAATAAAAGTTCGTTACAAAGAAAAATTTAAATTTAAATGAATTATTTAAAATCTGATAACTCTAAGTTTGCTATAGCTTCGCATAGATAAATTAATGAGTTTTAATTTTTCTGAAAGTAAATTTAAAATTGTTTTAAATAATGTAAATATAATGTTAATATAAAATTTACCTAAGTAATACAAAATCAATTAACAATAGAAGTTCTTAATCAAGAAAGGGAAAATAAATAATAAAGGAATGTTGAAGTTTAATTATATCTTGAAATTGATGATTCTTATGTCTTTCGGATTTATTACAATTGAAATAAAAAATTATGATTTTTTTAATTCAAGCAGTTTTGAATGGGCAGTGTCGCAGTCGAAAGTTTGCGGTTAACTTTCACTAAATCCTAAAAGTATAGTACCGAGGTTCTCCATTTGGATCAGAATTGGTTACTCAGCAGCACTGTACGTTCCACTTGTTCCAGTGGCCTGGTTCCGTGTCCTACTTTTTCGCTGGACTGTACAACACCATCTTCGCCAGGTTTTGTAAATTAAAACTCAAATGGTACAGTGAACCCTAAGAGTTTTTTATTCCTAAATGAGCAAAGAAAAAAGCAGAAAAATTAACAAATTGAATAAAAAAACTTTTTTTCCGCAAAAATCGACCATCGTTTAACAGTAATCGAAAGCGAGACTTGATGGGGATAAGAAAGAGAAAAAAATAAGATCACTCTTTTTTTGATTAATAAAAAATAGAGAAAATAATTTGTTATATTCCTTATTTTGAAGATTGCAGGAATTGGGACTTGGAAATTAAGCTTCTTCATTTTTTTGAATTGCCAAAAATGTTTTTTGGATTTGATGTAGAATATTATTCATAATTGAAAAGAGCCGCGATGGCTATAAAGAGCGTTCGATCGATAATTTTTGCAAAGTTTGTACTACTTATTAAAAGTAAATGACATCTAAGCGAGCCTGTACTGTTAATTAGTTTTTTTTTTGAAAAACGATATGGCGGTTTTGCTACTGCCATTCACAATCCTTTTCATCATGACTCCCTCTTCCTTGGCAAAGCAAAGGAGAAACGACAAGTATTTATCGAATCTTGGTAAGTAGATTAAATCAAAAAACATTATAATATTTAAAATTTTCATCATATGTATTAGGGTGATTAATTTTATCAGTAAAAAAATTATTTTGTTGAATTCGAGCAGACACACGTTGTTGGTACTCTCTAAAGCCGAATTAGTAGAAATTTTACTAATCCAATTAGTAGCATTGTATCTGACTTAAATTAGTAATTTTATCAGTTCCTACTAAATGAAATGGTAAGATTTATGTTAATGAATTTATGTGAATGAAAATTATTATTATTGTATAAAATCTTGGATGGAAAATAAAATGAGATTCTTCTTACAATTTTAATCATTTGTTCAAAGTAAAAAAAATTGGGTCGTCATAAAATCATTGTATCGACGATTTTAAAGTCTTTTTTCGTGTTTCAAAATCATCACTTTTGAGGCAGTACTTATAATCATCAGATCCAGTATTCCTAAGCGACCAAAATTATTATTTAACCTAAATTTTGAACAGAATTAAAAACTCTTTTGTCTTCGGAAAAGCCTTTCTTGAACCACCGTAATGGTCAACTTCGGATAAGTTAAAATAAAAGTATCTACATATTTTAAAGCGCGAGAATTTTAATTAATTAATGTAATTTTTTTAGCGAAAATTGAACTATCCTAACCTAAATGTGCGAAAGATGCGATTTTTTGGTATATTTGAGCTTATGTTACACCGCGAAAAATTTTTTTCTTCTAAAATCGAGTCATGCCATCTAAAAGTACAATTCTCAAACTTTGAAAAGCATTTTTGAAATTGAAGATATCATTTTTCTTCGCAGAGATATCCTACAATGAAGTTTAGCCAATAAGGAGGCTTTCCCCTTCCATACGCAACGCTTGCGCAGTTGCAAAAGTCGTGGCCCGTTAACATCACTGTAACGCAGGTTCGTGCAGTGATGGTACCGGACCGAGACTTTTTCAACTGCGCAAGCGTTGCATATGGAAGGGGAAAGCCTCCTCATTGGCTAAACTTCATTGAAGGATATCTCTGCGAAGAAAAATGATATCTTCAATT
>JAABKJ010013664.1:0-10265 GCA_011634705.1 Andricus grossulariae
ATTGACCTGCGACCTGCAAGTTATTCTCACAATCAGATTGAATCTGAAATTTGTTTACTCGGACCGTTATTGAATTATAGGAAATAAATATATTTTTGGAAAAGAAAAACAATCGCATTTTCAATCGGAGAGTTGAATTTTTTATTTATAAAGACGAATTTTTCACAATCTAGTTAAATTTTTGAACAGAAAAGATTATTTTAACAAAATAGTGACTTTTTCAACCGACAAAGATTCACTTTCGTTTTTTTGAAAAAAGGTACAATTTTAAACTAATAAATATCAAAATATAAACACACACAATTTATTTTTTCACAAAAGTGTTTAATTTTCAACCAACAAAAAATTTCCACAAACTAGTTGAAATTTTTACCAAAGAAGATTATTATAAACAGAATAATTGCATTGTCAATAGAATAAGATTTATTTTTAAAACAAAAGTTCAAAATTTAAAGCAAAAAAAATCAAAATTCAAACACACAATTTAGTTTTTGACGAAACAGTTTAATTTTTGAACAAATCAGATGAACTATTAATTTAAAAGATAAGATATTTCAAGTTAAATTTTGCGCCTAAACTTGAACAAAATATTTACATTTTCAACTAAATAGTTAAATTTGTTACGAAAAAGGTAAATTTGCAACAAACCAGATTAATTTTTTACCAAAAAAGACGAATTGAAAAAATTACAAAAATACTTTAATTTTCAATGAAACATGTAAATCTCGAAAAAAATAAATTTTCACAAAATTAGTTTAATTTCCAACCTATTACAGTAAGTTTTAACAAAAAATATAGATTTTCAAAGAAATAGTTAATTTTTCGACCAAAAAGTTCGATTTTCAATCAAAAATGTTAACGGTCTGATAGAAACGATGATTTTAACAAAAGATTTGAATTTATAAGCAAAAAGATCAATTTTCAAAAAAACCAAAACAATTTTCTAGCCAAAAAGACGAATTAAAAAAAAATGTCAAAAATACATTAATTCTTAGTCAAACATGTGAATCTTAATAAAAATTAATTTTAACCAAAGTAGTTGAGTTCATTCATAATTAATTAATAATTTAATTTATAAAAATTAATTTTTACTAAAGTAGTTTAATTTTTAAACAAGAACATCAAACCAAGAAGGATTGGTTTTTAACTAGCTAATTTTTCAAAAAAAAGCTGGAATTTCCACAAAAAATATTCGAATTTTCAACAAAAAATACGAATTAAAAAAAATTAATTTACTACCCAAAAATACGAATTAAAAAAAATATTTCAATTTTCAACCAAACACGTAAATCTTGAAAAAATTAGTGTTTACCAAACTAGTTTAATTTTCAACTGAGTAGATTAATTTTTAACCAAAAAAGATAAATTTTTAACAAAATTGTTAATTTTTCAATCAAAAAGATGGGATTTCCATACAAAATGTTAACGTTGATTGTAAAGATAATATTTCAACAAAATAGTTTCATTTTCAGCCAAAAAGATGAATTTTCAACAAACCAGATAATTTTCTACCCAAAAATAAATATTTTTCTTACCTTGTGTCGTTTTTCACAATTAAAAAAAAATTTAATGTAAATAATTAATAAAAAATTTATAGAACTTTTTTGAGTAAACAAATGTATATAAATTTTTTCGCACTTTCGTCGTTTTTCAAAAAAATTTATTTTTTTATTTTTCACGATTATAATAAAAACTACAACTTCAATAAAAAACGATTATTAACAAATTTGTGGCTCTTCTTGCCCAGAATCAATTTTGAGTCTTTTTTTTCTTAGCTTGAGTCTTTTGTCCAAAATTTTTTTTGATTTTTAATGTTGTTTTTTATGAATAAATCAAAAACTACGATTTTTGTTAAAAAGTGCTTAATAACAAATTTGTGGATCTTTCTTGGATGCACAATTTTTGTCTCTTTTATCTTTTCCGCATCTTGCATAGTTGGATCGAGAAATTGAATTTTTTATTTTTCATTATCATTTGTGCGATCAAAATTTCAATTTTCGATTATTCAAAAAAATTCGAAAATTTGTTGAAATAATCTTGTAGAATTTTTAAAAAGCAACGTTTTTCTTCTTTTGACTTTTTTTTCATATCGTGCGTTGCTTGGCTTACAATTTTCATTTCCAAATAATTTTTCAAATTTGGAAATGCCATGAATAATATTTTTTTTTATCTGAAAAGTCAAAATTTGATGAAATTCGCGAAAGCCATTTTTCATATAAAACCAATACCTTGTATTCAGGATTAAAATGTAAAAATATTAAAATTTTACCAAAAAATTTCATTTTCAACAAAATAGTTAAGTTTTTGACCATAAATGATTATTTCAACAAAATAGTTGATTTTGAACAGTAAATATTATTTTAAGAAAGTAGTTCAATTTTTAACCAAAAAGATTAATTTTCAAGTCAAAAAGAGGAATTTTTAGCAAAACAGTTGAATTTTCAAACAAAAAATTATGAATTCACCAGAATAGTTCGATTTTCAACGAAGAGGATAAATTTCAAATAAACCAGATTAATTTTCTACTCAAAAAGACAAAAAAAAATACAAAAACACTTTAATTTTCAACCAAAAAAATTGATTCTTAACGAAATCGTTGATTTTTCAACTAAAAAGATGGATTCATCATAAAAAAATATTAACTTATAGTTTATTAATGGAATCTTCATTATCACTAGAGAATAACAGAAAAATTTTAACTTCTTTTTCAGACTAGATGGAGTTATGAATTAAAAATCATTTTAATTAATTTTTTTCTGAAAAAAATATTTTTTTTTGCTCCTCTGGGATTCGAACCACAGAACTTCTGATTCCGGGTCAAAACCAGAAAATGACCGGAAATCAGAAGTTCTGTGGTTCGAATCCCAGCGGAACGAAAGGAGATTTTTTTTTAAATTGAAAATAGTTTATTTACAACAAAACGGTTTATTTTTTCAACTTCTATTTTTTATTAGATCTAAGATTCATTAACTCGAACCTTTATTGAAACCAATAAGTAGGAATGAATTAGGGAAGTGATTAGGGAATATTAGAAACATCATCATTAATTTTTATGAACGATTATTGTCCACAATTCTCCCCATCGGTTCATCAATTTATCGATATTGCGAGTCATCTACGGAGAAGGTATCATCAAGATCAGCCAAATAGGGGTGCTCTTGTTTTGGTGTAGAAATTGGATATAGAAATTGTGTGAGAAGTGGTATTCAGGATATTAGTACGATATTGGCGAAGCTTATTGGTTTTATTGATTTGCGCCATGTCCGAATGGGGTTGTCCAGCGGGAAAACGGCTTAGCACTATAGTGATGGTTTTAAGAGCCGATACACACTATGTTGTTCCAAATTCTTTTTTTTCGAATTTTCATGCATACCGCCCTGTTTGTTCAAATCCACACAAAAATAAAACCATTTTTTCTGCAATCGAAAATTTTCAATTTCTGAAAAAAGATATTTCTCCTTCGCTCCGATGGGAATCGAACCTCACGTCTTCCGATTGCCGGTCAAGTGCGAATGAGAAAGATTTTTTTTCGGAAATGAAAAATTATTTATTTCTGAAAAAAGATCTTTCAGGATAATTCACATACTTCAAAATACTTCTCATACTTCAGGATATTTCACGTACTTTGAAATACTTCAGGATATTTCAAGATTATTTATGATCTTTCAAGATACTCCATAATATTTCAAGGTACTTCAGGATAACTCACATACTTCAAGCTACTGCACATACTTCAGGATATGCCACGTACTTCAAAATATTTCAGGATATTTCAAAATACTTCATGATATTTCAAGATACTTTATGATACTTGAGGTACTTCCGGATAACTCACATACCTCAAGATTCTTCAGGATACTTCAAGATATTTCGAGTTAATAAAGAATAATTCAATGTACTGCAGGATAATTCGCATACTTCAAGATACTTCACATACTTCAGGATGTTTCACGTAATTCAAAATACTTCAGAATATTTCAACATACTTCATGATATTTCAACATACTTCATGATCTTGCAAAGTACTTCAGGATAATTTCCATACTTCAATATGCTTCACGTACTTCAGGATATTTCACATACTCCAAAATACTTCAGGATATTTTAAGATACTTGATGATGGTTTCAGATATTTAATGATATTTCCAAGTACTTCAAGATACTTTACGATATTTTAGGATACCTCATGATATTCCAAGATACTTCAGGATATTTCAAGATACTGCATGATATTTCAAGATACTTCAGGATATTTTAAGATACTTTATCATATTGCGAAGTAATTCAGGATATTTCACGTACTTCAAGATACTTCAGGATGCTTGAAGATATTTTGAGATACTTCAGAATATTTCAATGTTCTACAGGATAATTCACATACTTCAAGATATTTCGCACTCTTCAGGATACTTCAAGTACTACAAGATCCTGCAGGATATTTCAAGATATTTCATGATATTTCAATATACTTCAGCATATTTCACATACTCCGTAATAATTCACAAACTTCAAAATATTTAAAGATACTTCATGGTGTTTTAAACGACTTCAGGATATTTCAAGTTACTTCAGGATATTTCCAAATATTTTATATTTCACAAACTTAAAAATATTTCAAGATACTTCAAGATAGTTTCAGATACTTCGTGATATTTCAAGATACTTCACATACTTCAGGATACTTCACGTACTTCAAGATACTTCAGGATACTTCAAGATATTTTGAGATACTTTGGAATATTTCAATGTGCTTCAGGATAATTCGCATACCTCAACATTCCTCTTATACTTCAGGATACTTCATGTACTTCAAGATACTTCATGATATTTCAAGATACTTCGGGATATTTCAAAATATTTCATAATAATTCAAGGTACTTTAGGATACTTCGCATACTCTGTAATACTTTAAAAACTTCAAAATATTTGAAGATACTTCATGGTCTTTTAAAATACTTCAAGATATTTCAAGACACTTTAGGATATTTCAAGATACTTCAGGATTTTTTAAGATAATTCAGGATATTTCAAAATATTTTATGATATTTCACAAACATAAAAATATTTCTAGATACGTCAAGATAGTTTCAAATACTTCAGGATATTTCAAAATATTTGATGATTCTTCAAGGTACTTCCGGATATTTCACATACTTCCAGATACTTTCCAAACTTCAAAATATTTCAACATACTTCATGATCTTGGAAAGTACTTCAGGATGATTTCCATACTTCAAGATGCTTCACGTACTTCAGGATATTTCACATACTTCAAAATACTGTAGGATATTTCAAGATACTTCATGATATTTCAAGATACTTTAGGATATTTCAAGATACTTCATGATATTTCAAGATACTTCAAGATATTTCAGGATACTTCATGATATTCCAAGATACTTGAGGATAGTTTCAGATATTTAATGATATTTCAAGGTATTTCACGATACTTTACGATATTTTAGGATACCTCATAATATTACAAGATACTTAAGGAAATTTCAAGATACTGCATAATATTTCAAGATACTCCAGGATATTTTAAGATACGTCATGATATTTCGAAGTACTTCAGGATAATTCACATACTTCAAGATACTTCACATACTTCAGGATATTTCACGTACTTCAAGATACTTCAGGATACTTCAAGATATTTTGAGATACTTCAGAATATTTCAATGTTCTTCAGGATAATTCACATACTTCAAGATACTTCGCATACTTCAGGATACTTCAAGTACTTCGAGATCCTTCAGGATATTTCAAGATATTTCATGATATTTCAATATATACTTCAGCATATTTCACATACTCCATAATACTTCACGAACTTCAAAATATTTGAAGATACTTCATGGTGTTTTAAAATACTTCAGGATATTTCAAGATACTTCAGGGTATTTCAAAATATTTAATGATATTCCACAAACTTAGAAATATTTCAAGATACTTCAAGATAGTTTCAGATACTTCATGATATTTCAAGATACTTCACATAATTCAGGATATTTCAAGTAATTCAAGACACTTCAGGATACTTCGAAATATTTTGAGATACTTCAGAATATTTCAATGTACTTCAGGATAATTCTAATACTGCAAGATACTTCTTATATTTCAGGATACTTCACGCACTTCTAGATCCTTCAGGATATTTAAAGATGCTTCATGACATTTCGAGATACTGGAAGATATTTCAAGATACTTAAGGATAGTTTCAGACACTTTATGATATTTCAAGGTACTTCAGGATACTTCAGAATATTTCAAGATACTTTAGGATATTTCATGTTATTGTGAGGTACTTCAGGATAATTCACATACTCCAAGATACTTC
The DNA here is from genome assembly GCA_011634705.1 of Andricus grossulariae. NCBI lineage: Eukaryota > Metazoa > Arthropoda > Insecta > Hymenoptera > Cynipidae > Andricus > Andricus grossulariae. The sequence goes on from JAABKJ010013664.1 coordinate 6,341, forward strand.
ATATACTTCCGGATATTTCACTTACTTCAAGATACTTCAGGATATTTCAAGATACTTCATGATATTTCAATATATTTTAAGATACTTCAGAACTTTCAATGTACTTCAGTATAAGTCAAATTCTCCAAGATACTTCATATACTTCAGGATATTTCACGTACTTCAAGATAATTCAGGATATTTCAAGATACTTCATGATATTTCTAGATACTTCAGAATATTTTAGAATATTTTATGATATTTCAAGGTACTTCAGCATATTAAACATAATTCAAGGTACTTCACAAACTTCAAAATATTTCAGGATACTCCAGGATAGTTTCAGGTACTTCGTGATATTTCAAGGTGCTTTAGGATACTTCAGGAAATTTCAAAGTACTACAGGATATGTCACGAACTCCATGATACTATAGGATATTTCAAGACACTTCATTATATTCCAAGATACGTAAAGATATTTCAATATATTTCATGATATTTCAAGGTACTTCAGAATATTTAACATAATTCAAGATACTTCACGAACTGTAAAATATTTCAAGATACTTTATGATATTTCGAAGTATTTCAGGATAGTTTCAGATACTTTGTAATATTTCAAGGCACTTTAGGATACTTCAGGATATTTCAATGTACTCCGGGATATTTCAAAATATTTCATGATATTTCAAGGTAGTTCAGGATATTTCACATGCATAAATATACTTCACAAACTTCAAAATATTTCAAGATATTTCATGATATTTCAAGGTACTTCAGGATACTTCAGGATATTTCAATTTACTTCAGGATATTTTTACGTATTTCAAGATATTTCAGGATATTTCAAGATACTTCATGATATTTCAAGATACTTCGGGATATTTCAAAATATTTCATAATAATTCAAGGTACTTTAGGATACTTCACATACTTCAAGATATTTCAGGATATTTTTAGTTACTTTATGATATTCCAAGATACTTCAGGATATTTCAAAATATTTAATGATTTTTCAAGGTACTTTCGGATATTTCACATACTTCAAGATACTTTCCAAACTTCGAAATATTTGAAGATACTTCATGATATTTCAATATACTTTATGATATTTCACGTACTTCAAGATACTTCAGTATATTCAAAGATACTTTATGATATTCCAAGATACTTCATGATATTTCAAAATATTTTATGATTTTTCAAGGTACTTTAGGATATTTCACATACTTCAAGATACTTCATATACTTCATGATCTTTCACGTACTTCAAGATACTTTAGGATATTTTAAGATACTTGATGATATTTCAAGACACTTCAGGATATTTCAAAACATTTATTGAAATTTCAAGGTTCTTCAGGATATTTCACATAGTTAAAGATACTTCAAAAACTTCAAAATATTTCAAGATACTTCAGCAAAGTTTCATGATAATTTATGTTATTTCAAGGTACTTCAGTATAGTTTCAGATACTTCGTAATATTTCAAGGTACTTCAGGATACTTTAGGATACTTCAATATCCATTAGGATATTTCACGTACTTTAAGATATTTCACATAATTTAGAATATTACACATACTTCAAGGCACTTCAGGGTATTTCAAGATATTTCCAGGTACTTCAGAACTTTCAATGTACTTCAGCATAAGTCACATACCGCAAGATACTTCACATACATCAGGATATTTCACGTACTTCAAGATACATCAGGGCATTTCCAGATACTTTATGATATTTCAAGATACTTCAGGATATTACAGGATACTTTATGATATTTCTAGATACTTTATGATATTTCAAGATATTTCGAATTACTTCAGAATATTTAAATGTACTTCAGGATAATTCACATACCTCAAGATACTTCACAAACTTCAGAATATTTCACGTACTTCAAGATACTTCAGGATTTTTCAAGATACTTCATTATATTTCAAGATACTTCAGGATATTTCATGATACTTCATGTTATTTCAATGTACTTCAGAATAATTAAAATACTGCAAGATACTTATTATACTTCAGGATACTTCACGTACTTCAAGATACTTCAGGATATTTAAAGGTTCTTCAGGATATTTCACATACTTCAAGATACTTCGCAACCTTCCAAATATTTAAAGATAGTTCATGTCATTTCAGGATAATTCAGGATATTTCAATGTCCTTTAGGATATTTCACTTACTTCAAGATACTTGAGGACATTTTAAAATACTTCATGATATTTCAAGATACTTCAGGATATTTCATAACACTAAATGTTATTTCAGAGTACTTCAGGATAATTCTAATACTTCAAGATACTTCATACACTTCATGATATTTCACGTACTTGAAGATACTTTAGGATATTTCAAGACACGTCAGGACATTCTGAAAAATTTCATGATATTTCAAGGTTTTAGAGGATATTTCACATACTTCAACATACTTTACAAACTTCAAAATATTTCAAGATACTTCAGGATAGCTTCATGATACTTTATGTTATTTCAAGTTACTTCAGGATAATTCTCATACTCCAAGATACTTTATATACTTGAGGATATTTTAGGAACTTCAAGATACTTCAGGATATTTCACGTACACCAAGATACTTCAGAACATTTCAAGGCACTTCATGATATTTCAACATACTTCAGGATATTTCAAAATATTTAATGATATTTCAAAGTTCTTCAGGATATTCTACATATTACAAGATACATCACAAACTTCAAAATATTTCAAGATACTTCAGGATAATTTCAGATACTTCATGATATGTCAATACACTTCAGGATGATTCAGGATATTTCAATATCCATCAAGATTTTTTACGTACTTCAAGATATTTCACATACTTCAAGATACTTTAGGGCATTTCCAGATATTTCCAGGTACTTCAGAACTAGTAATGTACTTCAGCATAAGTCACATACCTCAAGATACTTCACATACTTCAGGACATTTCACGTACTTCAAGATACTTCAGGATATTCAAACATACCTTATAATATTTTAAGATACTTCATGATCTTGCAAGGTACTTCAGGATAATTTAAATACTTCAAGATACTTTAAATACTTCAGGATATTTCACGTACTTCAAGATACGCAAGGCTACTTCAAGATATTTCGAGTAACTGAAGAAAAATTTCAATGTAATTTAGGATAACCCACATACTTCAAGATGCTTCACATACTTCAGGATATTCACGTACTTCAAGATACTTCAGGATAATTCAAATACTTCAATATACTTTACATACTTCAGAGCATTTCAAGATACTTCAGGATAGTTTCAGATACTTCGTTATATTTATATGTACTTCAGGATACTTCAGGATATTTCAATGTCCTTCAGGATATTTCACGTACTTCAAGATATTTCACATAACTTAGGATATTTCACGTACTTCAAGATATTTCACATAACTTAGGATATTTCACGTACTTCAAGATATTTCATGACACTTCATGTTATCTCAAGGTACTTCAGGATAATTCAAATACTTCAAGATACTTCATATACTTCATGATATTTCATGTACTTCAAGATACTTTAGGATATTTTAAGATACTTCAGGATATTTCAAAACATTTCATGATATTTCAAGGTTTTTCAGGATATTTCACATACTTCAAGATACTTCACAAACTTCAAAATATTTCAAGATACTTCAGGATAGTTTCATGATACTTTATGTTAATTCAAGGTACTTCAGGATAATTCACATACGTCAAGATACTTCATATACTTCAGGATCTTTAACGAACTTCAAGATACTTTAGAAGATTTCACGTACTTCAAGATATTCGAAACATTTCAAGACACTTCATGATATTTCAAGATACTTCAGAATATTTCAAAATATTTCATGATATTTCAAGGTACTTTAGGATATTTCACATATTTCAAGATACTTCACAAACTTCAAAATATTTCAAGATACTTCAT
>JAABKJ010013665.1:0-10265 GCA_011634705.1 Andricus grossulariae
GATTCTCTGGGACCCATGTAGAAAATTTGAAGCATATTTCAAATATCTGTTTTATTTCAGAAAAATATATTCACAAAAAAGAAAGAGATTGTTTAAAATATATTTCTCTCTAATGTTTATTTATTATTTGTTCATAACCAAAAAGGCAAAGCAAAGTTACAAGTTTCAGAAAAAACCGAAACTATCTAGCATTAGTATAGGAGAAGATAGTTATAAACAATAATGAATTATTGAAACGATAATAAATTATTGAAACAATAACGTTTGTTAACTTGCATTAATTATTACCTCGCTAAGTGACGAGTGAACAAAAAGTTCAAAATTACAGAAAAAACCGCAATATCTAGTATTATTCAAAGAGAATATTATTAACAATGATAATAATACATTGCTTAAACAATTATGTTTGTTAACATTAATTAACTATTACCTCACTCCAATTTAAAATTGGAAAAAAGTGCAAAATTTTTTTTAAAACCGGGACTTTCTATTTCAATTCTAAGAGAAAATTTCTAAAAACAATAATAAATTGTTTGAAGAATTTATATGAACATCCAACTAGCAGTATAAAGTAGTATTTTATGCATTAGTAACCATTTTTATTTTAAAAAATGTAAAAAAAATCATAATTAGCGTCAAAAACTCGCAAAACCCATTTTTCAACTTATAGGATTTTTTTGGCACCCTATAAAGCAAACATATAGGGATGATATTTAAAAAGTAATATTTCATTCTTATTCTATAGCTAATTGTGAAGAGAAGTGTTGAGTTTCAATTCGATTCATCTAATAATGACGATTCTGAATAAAATTGATAAAAACGTATTTATTTCTTATGGGAAATACCCTATATGGCAAAGGGTTGAATTTTCAAGAAACATTAGCAAAAAGGATCAATTATAGATGAAAAATATAATACTTGATATTTAAATAAAAAAAGAATTGAATTTTAAATTTCAAATCATTTGATGAAACCAAAAAATACGAATTTTCAACAAAAAATATAATAGTTGATATTTCAAACAAAAAAGATACAAATTTTAAACAGAAAACAGTTAATTTTAACCAAAAACGACGGAGTTTCAACAAAATAGTATCCATATCTCAAATTTTCCAATTTATTCAACTTTGTTTAAATAAAGTAAAAAAAATCTTTTTCAAATCGGCCTCCAGGGATCTCTTAAGAATTTAGTTAGATTTAATTAAAAAAGACTTTGAAATAGATCCAAAATTTTAGTCGGAATTGTATTTTGAAAATTTGTTCGTCATTTTGCCCCACTGCATCGTAACCGTTTAGTGATATTAGAAAAATTGTCATTTTTTCAAATAATCCCTAGACTTTTCATTTTAAATTCTGAGAAAATTTAAAACGGTTTTGTAATATTCACTGGAATGATTTTTTCGTTAATGGAGATAGGAAAAAATATATAAATATTGTTCTAAAAATACAAAAAGTAAAATTTTCAATTCTATTCATTCAGTTAAGATTATTTCAATTTAAAAAATGAGAAAGTAAATATAAGGTCTTAGTATTTTTGAATTTAATACAATTTAAAAATATTATTGCAACAAAGTTGTAGAAGTTGCACAAGTAATATCTTAAACATTTGAAATTTAAAAAGCCTACCTGCACGCCTTATTTTAAAATCAATTTTTTTAAATAGAATTTCTTTTTAAATTCGACTTTGTGAACTAAAAAATAAAATTTGAACCATTCAGACATTTTATAATACGTCAAATAATTTTAGTAGAGAATCATAAGATGTGTTAAAAATACTGTTAAACGAAATTAAAATGTTTTAATAAGCAGTTAATAATTTGACACAATTCTGTATCCTCTTCTATTATTATTTCAACTAAACTAACCAAACAAGATTTCAATTTTAAATCAAATAGTTGAATCCTGAACCAGAACAGATTAATTTTCAAACAAACAGTTTCATGTTTGAACAAGATACGATTTTTTTAACTAAAAAGACAAATCTCAAACTCAGAAAGATTTTCCAGGTAAGGAAGAAAAAAAATTCAACAAAATTGTCGAATTTGCAAACCAAAAAGGCAAATTTCCTACAAAGTAGTTGAACTTTCTACCCGGAAATATTAATTTTCCACAAAAAAGTTAACATTTGATCACATAGTCAAGCTATAAAGCCTACTGTGTCACCAGAAAAATAGTTTTCTACAGAAAATAAAATTTTTAAAATACATGAATTTTCAATGAAATATTTGAATAAAAAAAAAACTTTCCAACCAAGAAAAGTTCACTTTCACCCAAAAATGGTTGGATTTTCTTATTGGGTTTCTACCAAAAGAGATAAATTTCCTAACAAACGAAAAAAATGAATTTTTAACCAAGAAAGATTTGTTGGTCAAGAAAGTAAAAAATTGCTACCACATTGTTGTATTTTTAAACCAAAAAGATGAATTCTCCACAAAAAGTAGAATTTTCAAATAAAAATGATGGATTTTCAACATAAAAGTTAATTTTCAACCAAATAGTTGTATTTTCTACCAAAATAATTCAACTTCCTACCAAAAACTTTTTAACAAAATAGTTAAAATTTCAAAAAAATAATGAAATTTTCAACAAATTAGTTAAATTTTTAACCAATTAGTTTAATTTTCAATCTACAAACGTGAATTTTCAACCAACTAGTCCATCTTCCAAACAAAAAAGATTAAACATCAACCAAAAACCAAATAAGGGAATTTTCAACAAAATAGTTTAATTTGTAACCAAATATTTTACTTTTTAATCTAAAAAGATAATTTTCAACCAAATGATCGAATTTTTAAACCAAAAATATAAATTGTTCATTGAAATTGAAATATTTAAACTTTCAGTTAAAAAAAAATTAATTTTCAACCAAAAATGAAACGAATTTTCAACAAAATATTTACATTTTCTACCAAAAAAGATGGCTTTTTAACAAAATAGTTAAAATTTCAACAACAAAATATAAATTTAATAAAAAATGAATTCTACACCAAAAATTTAACAGAATTTTTTAATTTAAAAAATTTATAACTTAATAAATGACTTATCATACGAAGAAAATTGTAGTATAATGCGCAGAGTTAATTTGCAATATTCGTCAGTGACTATCGTTATTAAAATTGCTCTTACCCAAATAAATAATAAATTAAATCAAATATTTTTGTCAGGAATAAACTAATTTTAAAGTATCAGAAAATAAATGTAATTCACTGCTTCCGAAGCGAGACACAAATAATAAATAAAATAGAAAAATACATGTATTTTCAATGAAATATTTGATATTTGGACTTTCTTATTTGTTTTCTACCAAGAGAGATGAATTTCCAAACAAAAACAAAAAACGAATTTTCAACCAAGAAAGTAACAAAATTTCTACCATATTATTGTATTTTCAATTAAAAAAAAAATGAATTCTCTACAAAAAAGTTGAATTTTCAAACTAGAATTATGAATTTTAACACAAAAGTTAATTTTCAAACAAATAGTTGTATTTTCTATAAAAATATTTTAACTTCTTACCAAAAACTTTTCAACGAAGTAGTTAAATTTGCAACAAAATAATTAAATTTTCAACAAATTAGTTGAATTTCCAACCTGTTAGTCTCATTTTCAACCTACAAAGGTGAATTTTAACCAACTAGCCCATTTTCAATGAAAAAAATATTTAAATTCAACAAAATAGTTTAATTTGTAACCAAATAATTCAGTTTTCCAACAACAAAGATAAAATTTCAACGAAATGGTCGAATTATCAAACCAAACATATAAATTTGTCATCAGAAATGGAATAGTCCAATTTTCAGTTGAAAAAATTAATTTTCAACCAAAAAGGAAACGATTTTTACAGAAAATATTAAAACTTTCTACCAAAATAGTTGAATTTCCTACTAAAAAAGATGACTTTAATAAAATAGTTGAAATGTCAACAAATAATTTAAATTTCGAAAAAAAAATGCATGAAAGACTTTTTACCGAAAAAGACGAAGTTTCCCCTAAAATTATGAATGTTCAACAAAAAAATGTATGTTCAAGAAAGTAGTTCAACTTTTAACAAAATGGTTGAATCTTTCTAACTGAAAAAGATAAATTGTTAACGAAAAATGTAATAGTTGATATAATAATCAAAAAAGATTTTTATTTGATAAAAAAAACAGTAGAATTCATTAAAAAATACGATTTTTCAACAAAATAGGTTATTTTTCAACTAAATTGTTGAATTTTCTACGAAAACAGGGGAATCTTCAACCGAAAAAGATGAATTTTCAAATAAAATTATGGATTTTCAAACAAAAGGGTGATTTTCAATCAAGAAGATTAATTTTCTACCAAAAAAAAAGACGAATTTTCAAATAAAATGATGAAACTTCAACAACAAAATATAGTTTTAACAAAAATTGTTGAAATTTTAACCGAATTTCAACCAAAGAAGATAAATTCTCCTCGAAAAATATAATAGATAGTTCGATATTTCAACAAAAAAGATTTAAATTTTAAATTAAAAACTAGCCATTTTAGCTAAATTGCCATTTTTATGAGGATTCATAATAATTTAATTGATAGCCCTTTTTATACATTTTACGCACGAAGTAATTATTATATTATTATTATTCTCTAATTTTCCGGCTCTAAAGTGTCAAATTTACTGGACATTTTTTAATTTTTCACCAGTTTTTAAATAATACGGTTAATGAATTAATTCATTTGTTATTTCGGACAAAAAATGTAACCAAAAGCAACCTTTTCATAAAATAAGTAACTTTTTAGTAACCACGGATCAAAAAAGTAACTAAGTTACTAAAAAGTAACCCGTACCCAGCCCTGTAACTTAATAAATGATTTATCATACGAAGAAAACTGCATTATAATTCGCAGAGTTAATTTGCAATATTCGTCAGTAACTATCGTTATTAAAATTGCTCTTACTGAAATAAATAATAAGTTGAATCAATTTTTTTTAGGAATAAACTAATTTTAAAGTATCAGAAAAGAAATGTAATTCACTGATTCCGAAGCGAGACACAAAAAATAAATTTAAAAAAAATACATGAATTTTCAATGAAATATTTGAATAGTTAAATTTTCAGTTGAAAAAATTTATTTTCATCCAAAGAATTTATTATGAATCTTTGCCTAAAAAAATGCATTTTTAACAACGTAATTCAACCTTCGACTCAATAATTGGATTATCTACCAAATTCTTGAATTTTCGAGCCGAAAATATGAATTTTCTATATTTTCAACCGAAACAGATTAGTTTTTAAACAGAGTTACATTTTAAACAAAAAAATATGAAATTTTTACCAAAAATTATAAATTTTCAAACTAAAAAGACGAATATTCCATAAAATAGTTGAGCTTTTAACCAAATAGATTAATTTTTTACCAAGAAGATTATTTTGCTACTAAACAAAAAACAAGTTACATTTTCGAACAAAGCGATAAATTTTCAACTTATATGATGAATCTTCAAATGAAATAATTAAATTTTTAGCAAAGATAAATGCTTTACCAAAAGTATAGTAGTAAACTTTTCGAACAAAAATTGTTCGATTTTTTTAGTGGGTTTCTATCAAAAGAGATAAATTTCCAAGTAAAAAAAAAAAACGAATTCTCAACCAAGAAAGTAAAAAAAATTCTACCATATTATTATATTTTCCATAAAGGATTCATAATAATTGAATTGATAGCCCTTTTTATACATTTTACACACGAAGTAATTATTATATTATTGTTATTCTCTAATTTCCCGGCTCTAAAGTGTCAAATTTACTAGAAATTTTTTAATTTTTCACCAGTTTTTAAATAATACGGCTAATGAATTAATTCGTTATTTCGGGCAAAAAATGTAACCAAAAGTAATCTTTTCATAAAATAAGTAACTTTTTAGTAACCGCGGATCATAAAAGTAACTAAGTTACTAAAAAGGAACCCGTTGCCAGCCCTGTAACTTAATAAATGATTTATCATAAATGATTTATCAGTAACTATCGTTATTAAAATTGCTCTTACCCAAATAAATAATAAGTTAACTCAATTTTGTTCAGGAATGAAATAATTTAAAAATGTCAGAAAAGAAATGTAATTGACTTTTACCAAAAGGAGTGATTTTCTGCAGCCGTGGCAGTAAATAAGAACGAAATAAATAAAAAGTGTAAGCTCACCTCTTTCAAATCTTCTGCGACTCTGCCGTTTTCAGGCACAGGTTCAGTGCACGCGTTATTCTCTCGACTAGAACTGGTCGAGCCTCGATTACAACTACCACTGACTGTATTTTCCACGGAGTCGTTCGACTCTTCCTCTCTTTCCCGTTGCGCTTGGAGTTGTTGCTTCCTGAAAAATTCCGGATCGCTGAAACATCGCTGAAGCGTGGTCGGGGTGGATCGAGACACTTCAAAAACGTCCTTGAGAAGGTTCTGCTCACGGATTCGTGGGGCATCCTTGGAAATCATTGCCCCTTTCTGACTCCGCACTTTTCAGAAGTCAGCATGTATAGCTCTCAAACCTAGACATTTATTTAAATTATCCGCATACATAATTAAACAGAAGAAAGAAACTTATTAACGAATTTAATATTAATTAATATTAATTAATTCAACTATTACGTAGACTAGAAGAGTTGAGTCAAAAATGATGGAGTTTATGTTATTTTCTGTTGAATGAAAATCTACATTCTAGCACTAAACTGATGATATATTTTGTATAAAAATTAATTATTTTACCTCCGATTTTACCAAATGGGGTTAAAGATAACTTGGTTATTCTGGGGTAGAGAAAAAAATGATCTCAAAAACGACATAAATGAGAACATTGAGACATATGTCACTCTGTGTCACTTTTATAAACGAATCTCGACGCGAAACTGGTTTTCCTTCTCTCTCATTCAACCCTCGGGGAATAACTGCAACCCCTGAGGAATTGAGATCGTTTTACCAATTCTCAACTCGACCACAAAGAGGGTTATACCCGCATGCGTCAATCGATTGAAAAAACTAAACTATGTCAAAAATAATTGCCAAATTTATTTCTTAAGTCAAAATCTTAAATAAAAACGTTCCCACCGGGAAATATTATTAAAAGATTAGTGCCTTACTTTATATTCTTCGAGAGATTCGAACTTTTAAAATAAAAAGACTGAAAAAACTTTTATATTGCTTCTAATTGTAGGTTACTTGCTTCAAATCAGTCATCACCAAAAATATTAATAAATTTAGCAATACTTTTTCAGTATTATTTCTGTTATTTCACGTACTGGCGAATTTATTAAAATATTCTAAAAGAGTAAACAACCTGACTTTTGTTTCACTTTGTGGCGTAAAATGGAACTGTCGAGATATGGATATAATTGCAGATAATTGCTCCAATAAAATACTGTCATAGAAAACAAACTAATCATGATTACCGAACTTATAACAATAAATAATATACCTGTATATACAGTCCCAGACCGGTGTTTTTCATCGTGAAAATCGTGAAAATTTGCATAAAACTAATTGGAAATAAATTCACAGTTCAGAAGCACAAGCACTATTAGACGAGAATAATTCAAATATTTGGCGACTCGTAGAAATAACACGTAATAAACACTAAAACAGTAATCAAAAATAACAATTAATCACATTGCCTTCGCCGACCGACCGACTGACTGACTTACCGAGCGAGCGTGAACGAATTACCGATCGAGTATCGACCATTGTCGATATCTCGAAGTATCAAATGCAGTAGCGTAACTACTGTAATTTATCATTTATCAACAAAAATAGGAAATGAGATTTTTTTCAATATTTGACGTCAAGACACTTTTATATTCTTTTTTTTTGTTTTCGAAGGGGGCCTATTTAAAAATAGATATGAAGTATTAAATTTAAACATTTAATTATGTTTTATTATAGATTAATATTATTATAATTTATCTAGATAATGTCTAGGTGGCAAAATTTAGCTAAAACAACTAGATATTTAGGTTACACAACTATATTTTTTTAGAAGACGAAATCCAGCTAAAATATTAGGAACAGCTAAACCATTTTTTTCAGTGTTGAAAATAAGTTTTTTTGTTGAAAAATGCAACTGTTTGGTTTAAAATTAATCGGGGTTTTTCAATTATTCAACTATTCTTGATTTAGAATTATAATCTTTTTTGGTTGAAGATTCATAATTTTTGTTGAAAATTAATCTCTTCCGTTAAAAATTGAACTATTGAAACATTCTTTTTTGTTTTTATTGAAAAGTAATTTTGCAACTAAAAATTTAACTATTTGATTTAAAAATTCAACAATTTGATATGAAAAATTGAATTTTTTTAAAAATTGTTTCTGTTTCTATTATTGAAATCTATTTTTGTTTGTTTGTTAATAAAAATATTCCATTTCTTATTAAAAATTGATATTTTTAGTTCAAAAATTTAACTATTTCTTCAAAAATTTATGTATTTTGTTGGACATTTTTTTTTGTAAAAAATTAATCTTCCTGGTTTGAAAATTCAACTTTTTTGTAAAACTTTTTTTATTATAGAAAATTAATTTTTTCTTAATAAAAATATAACTATTCCATTTTTGGTTTGAAATTTATCTTTTTATAAGTTCAAAAGTTCACTCTTTTTTTTTTAAATTGATCTATTTTGTTGATAAATCGTATTTTTTGGTAGAAAATTAATCATATTAATTGAAAATTAACTTTTTTTAAAATGTATACTCTTAGTATGTGTAATGTATATTTTTAGATTCAAAATTGATATTTTTAGTTCAAAAATTCAACTATTTGTTCCAAAATTTATGTATTTTGTTGAAAATTCGTATTTTTTGGTGAAATTCAACTATCCTTGATTTAGAATTATAATCTTTTTTGGTTGAAGATTCATAATTTTGGTTGAAAATTAATCTCTCTTGTTAAAAATTGAACTACCGTGTCTGAAAATTATTTTTTTGCTTTTAATGCAAAGTAATTTTTAAGCTAAAAATGTAACTAATTGAATTAAAAATTCAACAATTTGATATAAAAATTAACATTTTTATATCAAATTGTTTCTTTTTCTATTATTGAAAACTAATTTTTGTAAACAAAAATATTCCATTTCTTATTAAAAATTAATATTTTTAGTACAAAAATTTAACTATTTCTTCAAAAATTTATGTATTTTGTTGGACATTTTTTTTGCAGAAAATTAATCTTCCTGGTTTGAAAATTCAACAATTTGGTAGAAAATTAAACTTTTTTGTAAACATTTTTTTATAATGGAAAATTAATTTTTTCGTAATAAAAATATAACTATTCCATTTTTGGTTAGAAGTTTAATTTTTCATAAGTTCAAAAGATCAATTTTTTTTTAATGGATCTATTTTGTTGATAAAACGACTTTTTTGGTAAAAAATTATTCTTATTAATTGAAAATTAACTTTTTTGTCAAAAATTTATATTTTCAGGTCCAAAGTTGAACCTTCTTGTAGAAAATTCGTCTTTTTGTATTGAAAATTTAACAATTTGGTAAAAAATTCAACTTTTTTGTAGAAATTTGTTTGTTTGTTATTGAAAATTAATTTTTTTAAATAAAAATACAACCATTTCATTTTTGGTTAGAAATTGATCTTTTTAGTTTAAAAATTCAACTATTTGATAAAATACTTATTTATTTTGTGGAAAATTCGTCCTTTTTGGTGTAAAATTAATCCTTTTATTTAAGAATAAACTTTTTTGGTTGAAAATTTATATTTTCGGTTCAAAATTCAGTTGTTTTGTAGAAAATTCAACAATTTGGTTTGAAAAAATCAACTTTTTTGTAGATATATATATTTTTTTCTTATTATTGAAAATTAATTTTATCAAATAAACATATAACTGTTCTTTTTGTTGTTAAAAATTTATATTTTTATTTCAAAATTGATATTTTTAGTTCAAAAATTCAACTATTTGTTCGAAAATTCATGTATTTTGTTGAAAATTTATCTGTTTTTAGTTGAGGATTCAAGTATTTTGTTGAAAATTCGTCTATTTTGGTGCAATTCAACTATCCTTGATTTAGAATTATAATCTTTTTTGGTTGAAGATTCATAATTTTAGTTAAAAATTAATCTCTTCGGTTAAAAATTGAATCATGATTTTTGAAAATTCTTTTTTTGTTGTTAGTGAAGAGTAATTTTGCAACTAAAAATTTAACTATTTAATTTAAAAATTCAACAATTTGATATGAAAAATTAACTTTTTTATGTAGAAAATTGTTTCTGTTTCTATTATTGAAAACTAATTTTTTTAAATAAAGACATTCCATTTCTTAT
>JAABKJ010013667.1:0-10265 GCA_011634705.1 Andricus grossulariae
GTTGAATGCAACTGTCTTTGATTAAAAATTAAAATAGTGTTTTATTAAAATAACTAGTATATTTTTAGTTGTGAATTAATCTTTTTTAGTTGAAAATTGAAATACTTTCTTGGAAATTGAACTACTTCGTTAAAAATTCATTTTTTTGGTTGAAGATTTAACTTTTTTGTTGAAAATTTATTTTGTTGAAAATTCGTCTCTTTGTTTTTTAAATTCAACCTTTTAGTTGAAAATTCATCTTTTATTATTTGGAAATTAACTTTTTTGTTGAAAATTTAACTATTTGGTTAAAAATTAATCTTTTTGTTGAAAATTTATCTTTTTTTGGTGGAAAATTAACTTTTTTGTTGAAAATTCATTTTTTTGGGTTTCAAAGTGAATGATTTTCTAAAACATTCTACTTTTTAGCTTGAGAGCTCAAATTTTTTGTTAAAACTTCATTTCTTTCGGTTGAAAATTTAACTAGTTTTTTAAATATTCATTTTTTTGGTTTAAATTTCATTTTTTTATTTGAAAATTTTACTATTTTGTTGAAAATGAGTTGTTTCGGTTCAAATTTCATCTTTTTATGATTGTAAATGAACTTTTTTGTTGCAAATTCAACTATTGGTTAAAAATTATTATTTTTGTTTTGTTGAAAAAGCATCTCTTTCGTTGCAAATTTATCTGTTTTGTTCAAAATTATCTTTTTTTCTGGTTGAAAATTAATTTTCCTAAGCGAAAATTTCTGTATATTGTTGAAAATTCGTCTCTTTTGTTCTTTAAATTCAACCTTTTTCTTGAAAACTCATCTCCTATTATTTGGAAGTCAACTTTTTTGTTGAAAATTCAACTATTCGGTTAAAAATTATTCTTTTTGTTAAAAATTCAACTATTTCATTAAAAATTGATCTTTTTGGTGAAAAATTAACTTTTTTGTTGAAACTTCATATCTTGTGGTGGAAAATTTAACTATTTTCTTGAAAATTAGTTTTCTTTTACTGGTTGAAAATAATTGTTGTCAGCTAAAAATTGAACTATTCCATTTTTGTTTGATAATTTTGCTTTTTTTTTTGAAAATTCAATTATTTTGTTAAAACGTCATCCGTTTTGGATGAACTACTTTGTGAAAAATTTATTTTTGTTGTCAAATATTCATCTCTTCGGTTAATAACCGAACTATTTTGTTGAAAATGCGTTTATCGGTTGAAAATGTATTTTATTAACTCAAAATTTATATATGTTGTTGAAAATTAATTTTTTGTTGTCAAAAAATCATTTCTTTTGTTGAGAATTTACTTGTTTTGTTCAAAATTCTTTTTTCTTCCGGTTGAAAATTAATTTTCCTAAACGATTATTCCTGTATTTTGTTGAAAATGTCTCTTTTATGGCTGAATACAATTACTTTTGATTTCAAATTAAAATCTTGTTCGGTTGAAATCTGGACTATTATATTTTTAGCTGAGAATTCATTTTTTTTTTATTGCAAATTTAACTATTTGGTTGGTTTTTTTTTCTAATTGAGAATTAATGTTTTAACTAAAAATTCAACTTTGGATGAAGTTTGATCTTTTTCGATGGAAAATTCGATAATTTGGTTGAAAATTAACTGTTTTATGAAAATTTGTCTCTTTTGCTTGAAAGTTCAACTATCTGGCTAAAAATAATTTTTTTTTTCAAATTAAACCTTTTGATCGAAAATTTCATTAAAATTCTTATATTTATTCATGGGTTCAATTAATTCAGTTCGCATTTAAGCGAAAAAACGAGAAAAAGAGGAAACTTGAACTATTTTGTTTAAAATGCAATATATTTCGACTTGAAATCTTAGCAATTCAAATCGGATCATATTGAATTTAATTGGGTATCTGCAGTCGCAGATTTTTCAGATTATCTCAGTTTACTATAATTAAATCATAATTTAATTTTAGAAAATATTTACCGTTTTTATTTTAGGACAGGGAGTTTCCGTACAGAAATGTAATTTCACTTGCAGCAGGAAATTTTTGACATGTAACGGGAATTTTTTCAAAGAATTATAATTCAGATTTAGAAGAAATTAATTTAAAAGAAACCGTTTTTTTTTTGAAGAATTAGATTTTTAACAGAAAATGTATTCTATTTTTGGTTAAAAATGTATTTTTTTTTAAATGAAAATTCAATTATTTGGTTGAAAATTGATATTTTTTATGTAGAAATTAAACTATTCGTTTGAAAATTCATGTACTTTGCGGAAAATTCATCTTTTTTGTAGAAAATTCATCTTGTTGGTATAAAATTCAACCATTCCAGTTGAAAATTCACAATTTTAGTTGAAAATTCATCAATTTGGTTGAAAATTAATTCCATCAACTGAAAATTTGAATGTACATTTTTGGTTGAAAATTGATATTTTCTTGTTGAAAATTCAACGATTTGGATGGAAATTTTTCTTTTTTAATTGAATATTCAACTATTTCTTTGAAAATCCACATATTTTGTTAAATATCGATTTTTGTTGTTGTAGAAAATGACCTTTTTCTTTGCAAGTTAATCTTCTTGTTCAAAAACTTTTCTTTTCGGTTAAAAATTCAAGTATTCCAATCAAACATTTATCATTTTAGTTGAAAATTCTTTTTTTATATTGGAAATAAAATTACTTGGTTGAAAGTTAAATTGTTTTGTTGAAAATTAATTTTTTTTGATTGAAGATTCATCTCTTTAATTAAAAATTCATTTCTTTGGCTGAAAAATGAGCTATTTGATTGAAAACTTGTTTTTTCTTTTTATGAAAAGTAGTTTTTCTTTGCCGAAAATTTAACTATTTTGTTGAAAATTTGTTTCTTTTTTGGTTGAAAATTATTTCGATTTTTCAACTGAAAATTCACCTGCATTGGTAGAAGTTAATCTTCTTGGTTGAAAATTCATTTCGTCGGTTAAAAATTCAACTATTCTAGTTAAAAATTCATCAGCTTAGTTTAAAATTCATCTTTCTGGTTTAAAATTCAAAAAGATTGAGAATTTTGGTTGAAAATTAATTTTTTCCACTAAATGTTTAACTATTCCATTTTTTGTTAAGAACTGATATTTTTCAGTGCAAAATTTAAATATTTTCTTTCAAAATTCATTTATTTTGCAATTTTTTTGCTCTGTTGTGTTGAGTACGAGTTCTGCGAAAATTTAAATTTAATGAAAAATAGCTTTTTCTTTACAAATTATTAATAAAAGTTTATGTTTCATTTGTAAAATAAAGTAAACGAGTAATTAATTCAGTTTGAAGAGAAAAAATTTAATATTTTAATATTAAATAAAAAACAGTTAAATATAAACAAAAAATACGAACTTTGAATGAAATACTTAATTTTGAAGTTCAAAAAATAATTTTTTAACCAAAAAAAAGCAAAGAAATTTTCAATAAAATAGTTAAATTTTCATCGAAAGAAATGAATTTGCAAATAAAAAAAATGTATTACAAAAAATGAAATACATAGTTCAATTTTCAGTTAAAAAAATAATTATGAATAAAAAAAGGATGTTTGAACAAAATACTTAAAATTTAAACCAAAAATAATGAATTTTTAACTAAAAAGATGAATTTTCAAACAAGAAGATTAATTTTCTACCAAAAAGTCAAATTTTCAACTAAAAAATTAATTTTTACCCAAAAAATAAATATTTTTAACAAAGTAGTTGAATTTTCAACCAAAGAAATTAATTTTTAACCAAAATAAATGAATTTACAAACAAGAAGAATAATTTTCTAAAAAGAAGTAAATTTTCAAACACATAGTTGAATTTTCAACAAAAATGATCAATGTTCAAGAAAAGAAAAACTAATTTTTATAAATTGTTAAAATTTCCAACCGAAAAATGATTTTTCTGACAAAAAGATTAATTGTTAAGCATCAAAATTAATTTTAAACCAAAAGAGACGAATTTTCAATAAAATACATAAATTCTCATTTAAATGGTTAATTTTTAAACTAAAAAATACGAATTTTTAACCATAAATGGACAAGTTAAATTGTCAGTTAATCAATTTTTGACACAAAAAAAACTGATTTTCACCAAAATAGTTTATTTTAAACCAAAGAAAATCTTGAACAAATTTTAATTTTAAAATCTGTAATTATAAATCAAATATTCAATACTAAAAAAAAAAAAAAAAATTTTGATCGTTACAATTTTAATTGTGCTATTAAAAAAAATTAATTTACAAGTAAAAGTGTTGAATTTTGATGTATAATAAATATTGAACACCTTTTATTATTCCTAGAAAAAATGCGAGTAAGTTGTAAAGATATTTATAAGGTCTGAAAAGATTCAAAATTAATTTAAAATTTAAAATGATTTCAAATAAATTAAACGAAATGTCTGCTTATACCTAATTTAAAATAAAATATTAATTTCTGCAGATTTCGAACAAAAAATTTAGAACATTTTTAATAATTGTGAAAGACTTCAAAAGAATCAAAAACATTTTCTTAAGATTCCTAGGAAAATAGGAAATGACTTTTTAGTTTGAAAAATTAATTTTAAGAGATTTTTAAAAAGATTTCTAAACTTGTCAAAAATGAATTTGGAAGTTTTTTAAAAGTTCTGAAAAAATTTCAAAAATAATTTAAAATGTGAAAAATGTAAAACATGTAGATTTTTCAAGATTTTGAAATAAAATTTTGAAGCATTTCAAGGATTTTTAAACTATAAAAAATAAAAAAATTCTAACTTTTAAGTTAAGAAGTGTTCAGCTTATAAAAAATGTAACTATTCCATTTTTAATATTTTTATCCTAAAATTGCTTAAAGCGATATAATTTAAAAAAATGTCAATTCAATGATTGATTCTTCAATGTAGAGCGTTGAAAATGATAACGTGGATTTATATTTTTGGAACTGAATCTGCATCTTTGAACCAAAAAAATAAATGTTTAATAAAGTAGTTCAACTTTCAGCCAGGTGGTTGAATTTTCAACCAATACAGATTGCCAATCGAAAAATGTAATATTTGTTACTTCTATAAATATAAATACTTCTATAAAATTGTTGAATTTTCAAGACAAAAAGACGTATTTTCAAAAAATACATAACTTTTTAACCAAATAACTATATTTTATACCAAATTATTGAGTTTTCGAGCCAGAAATACGAATTTTTCATAAAAGAGTGGAATTTTTAACAAAAAAGTTAATTTTCTACCAAAACAGATTAATTTTCAACCGGACAGTTGCATTTTTAACCGAAAATGTCAAATTTGTACAGAAAGAAATGAATTTTCAAACCAAAAAGTTGAATGCTTAATAAAATTCTCACAAAAAACATTTGTTGGTCAAGAAAGAAGAAAATTACAATCTTATGATTGAATTTATATTCCAAAAAGACGAATTTTCTACAAAACAGTTGAATTTTCATCCAAGACGTATGACTTTTTAACAAAATTGTGGAATTTGCAACAAAATAATTAAATTCTGAACCAAATAATAAAATTTTTAACCAAAAAAGATAAATTTTTCACCAGGTAAGGGAAGACCAGGGAAATTACTGTGAATTTATATAACTTTTAAAAGCTTTTAATTTGGGAAAAAAACTATGTTTGTTAGGAGTGAAGGATATGAAAACTGAAAAGGGATCAATGATAATAAATACAGCGTATTCTCGCCTATTTCAACGGCTGTGAAACGTAAAAATTCGATTATTTCAAGGCTGGAGGAGTCCCCATCCCTACCGCGAGTCGTCAGGTTATTTTTGCCAAGTGACGTTCATTGGCTGCCCCGGCCTTGTATCGATGCGCGCGCTGCAAGCAACTTTTTGAACTGCGCATGCACCGTAAAGCGCGGGTTTATTTGAAATCAATAAATACTATCAATAATAATACAGATAAATATTCAAAACAAATTTTCCTTTTTAAAAGATTAATTGAATTGGATCTAAGAAATAGGTTATTTCTTTAAATAATTTATTATTAATGTAATATTACAAGTTTATACTTAGTAATTTTAAATAAATTATAATTTGGTTGACGTACGACGTCACAAATATATTTTTTAACTCCATGAGATTTATTTCTTGATTATATCAATGATTGGTTTATTGTTTTTACATGGATTCAAAGTTTAATTTAACGAGATTCATATAGAATTTTGTAAAAATCTATTTTTATAGTCTTAATTGAGTTTATCTTATATAGTGTTAAGAAGTTTGTTTCGGGAATGAAATACTGAAAAATAATATTAGTATAATAATATTTACGTAAAGTCCCAAAACTAAATTATAATTCTTATCTTGTAACTATTTGTAAAATTATGAATTCAGAACAAAGAGTTAAAAAATTTTTTTTAAATGAAAGACATTTTTAAAACTGCAGATGATGAGAGATTTTCGGTTAGGAATTTGGTATCTTTTTATGCGAAAAGCGGAACATTTATATTAAAAACAAAAATTGAATATAACAAATAAAAAGTGGAATTAAGTTAGCACTTGACAGTAAGACAAGTAGATAAAGCAGACTATGGTCAGCCGAATATCAAATAAACTCGAAATTGAAATCTCTCTGAAATTGACCAGATATAATTAAAAAAAAAACAATTATTAAAAATAAAGTCTCATATTATGTTCATTATAAGCTAGAAAAAAAAGCGCTAGGCGCTCTTCTTACATGTTTCTTATTTTGATTGCCTAACTATCAAATTAAAATATATGTTCAAATTTAAATATAAATATTAATTTTAGGTTTAATTTTAATAGGCTTTCAGTAATCTGTAACTTTGATTTAAATATAAGATTTTATCCCAGCTAGAGTTAGAAGCAAAGAAAATAATTTTTAAGATTTATATTATAACGATATGTAATTTTGAACGTTTTTTTTGGAATATTTCAATTTTTAAGGTTTAAAATGTAAGATTCTTCAATTTTAACGATTTAAAATTTAAACTTATTTAATTTTGAATCTTTGCAATTGAAGCCTCTTCAGCATTTAATGTGTATAATTGAAAATGATGCAATTTTGATTTTTTTTCTTCGAATTATAGTTCAAATTTGAAAGAAAAAATATAAAATAATTTAATTTTGAGGATTTAAAATTGAAATTTATTCAATCTTATAGATTTTCGAATAAAAATTCTTTAATTTTAAAGATTTTGAATGGCAAATTCTTCAGTTTTAAAGATATACGAATGAAAAATCTTAAATTTTGATGATTTTGAAGTTAAAAAATCAAGCATAATTTTTATTTGTAAATTTTCAAAATTAAAAAGTATTCAATTTTAAAGATATTTAATTCAAAGTTCTAGAATTTTGAATAGTTATAATTGAAAATTCTTGAATTTTGAAAATATACATTTGGTAATTATTCAATTTTCAAGATTTATATTATAACGGTATGTAATTTTGAACATATCTTTGTTTTTTGAATATTTCAATTTTTAATATTTAAAATATAAGATTCTTTAATTTTAACGATTTACAATATGAAATTCTTCAATTTTGAATATTTACAATTGAATCCTCTTCAATATTTAATGTGTATAATTGAAAATGATGCAATTTTGAATTTTTTTTCGAATAGTTCAATTTTGAAAATCGAAAATTAAAAGTGAATCAATTTTAAAGATTTAAAATTGAACTTCAATCAATTTTAAAAATTTTTAATTGAAAATTCTTCAATGTTATTGATTTTTTATTGAAAAGTCTTCAATTTTGAAGATATATAAATAAAAAAAATTTAATTTGTATGATAAGCATTATAAGCATAATCTTCATTTATTAATTTTTTAATATAAAAACTTCAATTTTAAAGATTTGCAATTCAAGGTTCTACAATTTTGAAAAGTTATAATTGAAAATTCTTGAATTTTAAAAATATGAAATTGCACATTATTCAACTTTTAAAATTCATATTTTTACTGTATGTAATTTTGAGGTTTTTTGTTAATATTTAAATTTTGAAGATTTAAATTTTAAGATTATTCAGTTTTAACGATTAGCAATTTAAAATTATTCAATTTAGAATATTTGCAATTAAAGACTCCTCAATATTTAATGCGTATAATAGAAAATTATCAATTTTGAATGCCTTTTTTGGAATAGTTCAATTTTGGAAATCAAAAATTCAAAATTGTTCAGTTTTATAGATTTTTAATTGAAAATTTATTTTTTAATTATTAATGTGAAACTTATTATTTCCCTTTCACATTTATTTGCTTCCAAAATTTAAATAATAAAACGAACCAATTGAAAAAAAAAACAGGAATTAATAGAAATCGGAAAATCTATTTTTTGGTCCTAAGGCTGGTTTCTTCGTTCTACGTCACATATTATTAATGTTAAAATTATTATTTTCTTTTTATATTTATTTGCTTCTAAATTTTAAACAATAACACTTGGCAGTAATTCAAGTAGATAAATCAGATTATGGTCAGCCGAATTTCAACTAAACTCGAAATTGAAATCTCTCTGAAATTGACAAGCTATAATTTTAAAAAAAATTATAAAAAAAAAGTCTCATATTTTGTGTATTATAAGCTAGCAAAAATAGCGCGCTAAGCGCTCTTCTTACATTTTCCTTATTTTGATTGCCTAATTATCAAATTAAATATATGCTCAAATTTAAATTTTAATATTAATTTTAAGTCTAATTTTAATCGGCTTTCAGTAATCTTTATCTTTGATTTAAATATAATATTTCTTCCCAGCTAGAGTTAGAAGCAGAGAAATAAATAATAGGTTCAATTTGGAAGTTTAATTCGTAATAAGGTGGCCTTAAAAACAATCTAGTAATTTATTAAAAAATATTAACCTTAAAGATTTTACAATTCAAAATTCTACAATTTTGAATAGCTATAATTGAAAATTCTTAAGTTTTGATAATATAGATTTGCAAGTTCAATTTTGAAAATAAAAAAAAACTTAATTTTGAAGATTTAAAATGGAAATTCATTCAATTTTATAGATTTTCAATTAAAAATTCTTCAATGTTGAAGATTTTTAATTGGAAAGTCTTCAGTTTTAAAGATATACAAATACAATTTTTTTAATTTTGATGATTTTGAAGATCAAAAGTCGAGCATAATTTTCATTTGTAAATTTTCAAAATTAAAAATTATTCAATTTTAAAGATTTACAATTCAAAGTTCTACAATTTTGAATAGGTATGATTGAAAATTCTTGAATTTTGAAAATATAAATTTTCAAGTTATTCAATTTTCAACATTTATATTATCACGATTTGTAATTTTGATTTTTTTTCGAATAGTTCAATTTTGAAAATAAAAAATAATTTAATTTTGAAGATTTACAATTGAAATTCATTCACTTTTATAGATTTTCAATTAAAAATTCTTCAATGTTGAAGATTTTTAATTGTAAAGTCTTCAGTTTTAAAGATATACGAATACAAATTTTTTAATTTTGATGATTTTCAAGATCAAAAGTCGAGCATAATTTTCATTTGTAAATTTTCAAAATTCAAAATTATTCAATTTTCAATATTTATATTATAAGGGTATGTAATTTTGAACATTTTTCTTTGAATATTTCAATTTTTAAGATTTAAAATGCAAGATTCTTTAATTTTAAAGATGTACAATATGAAATTCTTCAATTCTAAATATTTACAATTGAAGCCTCTTACATTTTTTGGGCTTAAGGCTGGTTTCTTCGTTCCACGTCACATACTAATAATCTGAAAATTATTATTTTCCTTTAACATTTATTTGTTTCTAAATTTCAAACAATAATACAAACCAATTAAAAAACAAGAATCAGCAAAAATCGGAAAATCGATTTTTTGGTCCTAATGCTGGTTGCTTCGTTCCACGTCACATATTATTGATGTGAAAATTATTATTTTTCTTTTACATTTATTCGCTTCTAAATTTTATATAATAAAACGAATCAATTAAAAAAATAGAGAAATCAGTAAAAACCGAAAAATCGATTTTTTGGTCCTAAGGCTGATTTCTTCGTTCCACGTCACATATTAATAATGTGAAAAGTAATATTTTGCCCTTACATTTATTTTCTTCTAAATTTCAAATAATAAAACGAACCAATTACAAAAAACAGGAATCAGTAAAAACCGGAAAATCTATTTTTTATTCCTAAGGCTGGTTTCTTCGTTCCACGTCACATATTATTAATGTGAAAATGATTATTTTCCCTTTAGATTAATTTTCTTCTAAATTTTAAATAATAAAATAAACTAATTGAAAAAAACAGGAATCAATGAAAAACACGAAAATATATTTTTTTGTTCTAAGGCTGGTTTCTTCGTTCCGCGTCACATATTATTAATGTGAAAAGTAATATTTTCCT
>JAABKJ010013668.1:0-10264 GCA_011634705.1 Andricus grossulariae
TTCTTCCTTTCACCTGTAATCTAAAATTGTCAAGTACACCAAACATCCTCTATTTGCTTCAAATGCTTGTTTTCAAGGAGGGGGACAAAAAGTAAGGTGTGTATCGAGGGCTGCCGCCCTCGCTTCGCTCGGGCAGCAATTTCACACTCGTCAAAATAGCCTTCTTCACGCCCTCGATACACAATATACTATTTAGGTAATAAGAAAAGTCCAGACTATCAAAACGTAGTTTCAGAAATGGTAACAAACTTTGGCAAACTAGGCTGCCTTATGAATTTGAAGCTACATTTTCTTCATTCTTATATAACTAAGTTTCCAGACAACCTCGGAAACTTGAGTTAAGAGCAAAGCGAACGTTTCCACCAGGATATAAAAGAGATGGAGAGGCGGTATCAGGGACGTCGAGATGTCAACATGATGATTGACTACTGTTGGAGTTTAAAACGAGATCAAGTCAATCGAGGTACCAAACGAAAGCGAAACCCACTACGTAGGTCTTTTGAGGACGAAAGGGTTCGATACGGGTGAAATCAAGAAAAATTAAAAATTGAAACCCAAGGGAACAGAATTTACTACGTCCACGCAGTTGTTCCTGGGTAACGCTAAAAGTAAATAGAACTTATTTAGAAAAAATCCTAATAATGCCATGCAAGGGAACTAACACAAATTAAACACCCCGAAACGTGAGAGGCAAAGAAAATCTACAGTAAACAACAATCATATAGATATAGTGATTTAGTCCACTAGACATAGATTTTTTTTCCATCTGAAAAATAAAGGAAAAATCACCATTTTTGGTATTTTTCCGGCTAATTTAGAGTTTTAAAGACAAACTACGATCTAATTGGGTTATTTTTACAGCGAAATTGGATTGAGCGACCCAAAAAATTATAAAGGTATGGTAATTAAGTTCACTAGACATAAAAAGTTCCATTTTTACCCAAGAAATACAGCAAAAATCGCTGTTTTTGTCATTTTTACGTCCACTTTTGCGTTTTTCGGAAAAATATGAGCCAACTGGGTTATTTGGACCCCGGATTCGGATTCAGCGACCCCAAAAACATATAGATATGCTGGTTAAGTCCACCGGGCATGAAGATATTTTTTTTGTAAAAATATACAAGAAAAATCGCTGTTTTCGTCGATTTTACTACTATTTTTGCGTTTTTTTTTGGAAAAATACGAGCTAACTTGGATATTTGGACCCCGAGTTCGGATTCAGCAACCCCAAAAACATATAGGTATGCTGGTTAAGTCTACCAGGAATGAAAATACTTTGTTTTTTGTAAAAATATACAAGAAAAATGGCTCTTTTCGTCGATTTTACATCTATTTTTGCGTTTTTTGGAAGAATATGAGCTAACTTGGGTATTTGGACTCCGGATTCGGATTCAGCGACCCCAAAAACATATAGATATGCCGGTGTAGTCCACCGGGCAGACCACTTTCTTTTGTGTGCCGGTGTTATTTTTGTACGTTAAAAGAAACTTTTAGAGTAATTTAAAGTAATTTAAAGTAGGTTAAAGTAATTTAAAGTAGGTTCAAGTAATTTTAAGCGTTTTAAGTTGAAATTAGGTTATTTTAAGTAAATTATATTCAAGTTCTGGCGGAAATGTCGAAAAAAGTCGACTTTTTTCATCGGTTAATCGACTTTGAAAGTCGACGCGTAAGAAGTCGATCGAAAAGTCGAAAGTCAACTTTTCACTGCGATTTACCAACCCTAGTACCCTCTCTGATGGGATGACACATATATTGTTATATATACTAAAAAAAAACTGCTCGATATGGAAAATTATTCTTAATCCTCCAAATTAAAAAAATTGAATTATTTTGAAACAATAGTACGTATTGTACATTTTTTCTAGTTGAGTTTTCAGACTCACTCCATGAAGGTGAAAACTATGTCA
Source organism: Andricus grossulariae (assembly GCA_011634705.1). Taxonomy (NCBI): domain Eukaryota; kingdom Metazoa; phylum Arthropoda; class Insecta; order Hymenoptera; family Cynipidae; genus Andricus; species Andricus grossulariae. The sequence goes on from JAABKJ010013668.1 coordinate 1,908, forward strand.
AAATAAGTAATCCTTATGAACTAAAAACAAAAACCTCAATGCAAAATTTCTCTAATTGAATGCAAGCTCAAGGCCAGAATGTGAATCACGGTGTCTTTTAAAACTAAGGTTCAGTGCAGAAATAAAAACAGTTAGCGTAAGAAAAATGTGTACCGGGCATATAAACGCGTGAGGTAATTTTGCCGTTCGAGTGCTGTATCTATCACTTTAACTAATTAATCCAGGCGCCACTAATACCCCTGTATGTATTAGCAGGTTAAATTTTTGTGTAAAATAGATGTCAAGTTTAGTGCAAATTCAATTTTTTATGACGCTATAACTTGCAAACGGTCAATTGTACAAAAAAGTGTAAAATTAAGAAAGTCTTACCTTGGTTCAAGCTTTCTGAAAAACTTTGTACGGAATTTTTTCCATAATTAATGTTTTTGTTTAAAAAACTGCTTAAACAATGAGCAAGCAACTTTTTGAAACGCTAGTCTGGATATTCATAATAAGGGGACTTTTATCGATATTTTAAGCCAAAGTTAACCCCGAGACCTTTCAAGTGCATATAGACGAATTAGTGGCGACTGCAACAAATTAACTTTTCTTGAATAATTTATTCAACTGAATATAATATTTATAAAATATCTTATATGTAACTTCCTTCGTGTACAGATTGCACACAAATTACCCAATCAGTTCGACACTGTTGAACAAACAAACTCATTGATTGAGTAGTATTTTTTTTTATTAGAGAAAATATTTCACATGCTTTAAAATTGTCTTTATATGTTCTGATTGATGTAACTTCTAAATTTAATAAGTTAATTTTTCGATAAGGTTGAATTTGTATTCGGGGATGGTGAATCATTCTTCCGGAAGATTGTATTGTTATAGCTTGATATGAAGATTTAGGAAAGTAATGCACTTCAAATAATAGAAATCAATTTAATTTAACAAATAAACAAATAAAGTACTGAAAATTTCATTGGCAAGAAAAGAGAAATCAGAAAAAGGTGTACACATGAATTCAGTAGTGATTAATCTTTCGACTGGCTCCAAAAGAAAAGTGGTGTGAAAGTTGAAGAGAGCCAGGGGTAAAACTATATAAAATAGGATTCTTCAGCACTAGTTACGTTCCTGCAATGAACGATCTTCAGCTTTAGAGAGTGACACATCATTTTCATGACGAGAAGGAGGCATTCGGTCTCAATTACTGACAGGAAGGAAGTTTTTCTGCATATAAATTTACTCTGAAGTAACTCTAATTGAATAAAGTATTTACCTTATTTAAACCACTGTTTCACCTGATCCACATTCGGGCTACTTACTCTACCGCGTTCCTGAAGCTTTCTAATATACAAAAAACAAAACATCAACGCAAGTCCACGTATTTTCAAACGTTTTAAACGATCGTATTTACAGTATGGTGTTTAAAAGATTATCAAGCGCGGATGGAACGCAATAGCTTTTGTGCACTTGACGTGAAAATAGCACGCGAAATAAATACATGAACTATAATTTAAGCTTTCGTGTACCATATAAAAAACGACGCTAGTGCATAAATTTTTGCTATTTGAATAGTATGGTACCTCACGCTCAATGAGCTTCTCGACGTATTCAACAGTTCGTACCCGACGTTCACCCGTCACTTCGTCCACATACTCTTCAGTGCGGCGAGTAACCTTCTCGTCGACTACTTTCTCTGACTCACGTACAGCTTTAGACGGGCCCAGCTTGCTGCGCACAGCAAGTTTGGGAAAATCTGCACTAGATGGCCGTAACGTAGAGAACTATGATAGCAAGACAAACAACAACCGATGTACTGTACTGATTTCCTTCGCTTTCGAGAGGTTTATGTTAGAAGTTTTTAGAATAAAACAAGCAATTAGTTTGGGGTTAACTGATTAAGGAAAGACCATCAAAATCTGGTGGTATAATTTAATGATCCAGCATATCACAGATCACTTACCTCTGAAGTTTTTTCGGCATATAACGTATAATTGTTGCCCCCACATTCTTGTGGTTGTTCAGCCTTGTTTGTCGCATAATTAATTTCACTCATCTTTTTCATTACTAACTGCTGTGCCTCTAGAGTGTCCTATAAAAAAATACAAAAATGTATGAAGCGAGGAATAGCACCACGTTAGAAAAATATGCCTACTTATCATTAGTTTACTAATTAACGTAGAAAATAACAAATGAAGAAAATCAACTGTGAGCCGTTTCCGCCTGAGGTTAGCATTGTCTTATAGCGGTGAACGCAAAGAAATTATTAAGCCAGGAAAAGTTGACAGGCATAGATTCTTTTTATGCGTATTTTGCACTTTTTGATTCACCCTATTTTTCTCTGAGCCATTGAAAATCATCAGCTAAGTGCCACATTAATAGTAACCCAAATAAATCGATAAGGTATAGAATTTGTACCTAGCACCACCTACTAGTTCTTAAGATTTGCTACCAATAAAATTGGCTTCTTCGAGTGCTTCTAGAATATTTGGTAACACAATATGCAATTTACATTCTCACGCTGTCAGAATATGGTGTAACTTTAGACGAAGATGTATATTCAGTCGAAAATTGTGGTTATTTTTCTTTGAGTCTCATATTCAGCTAATTTTTACGATAAATGCCATGACCGCTAAAATCAGACACACTGTTCCTTTTCACTGACTATTCTGAATACAAACGGGGTTTGAATGTGCTTATATAAAATTTTTGGAAGTAAATAATGCGGAATTAAAGTGGGAATGGGTTTTCATTTCTTTGGCTGGGTGATAGAATATTATGTTATGATATGTCTAAATGTCAGGTCACTGTGATGGAGTCTGGGACGTTTATATATTGTATACGCGGGTGCACAGTGGGGCGAAATGAAAAAACGATGTTCAAAATAACCTATAGGTCACAATTCTTCATCGATTTTCAATTTTTTTCTTCCAACAAATTCAGCATCAAATTCTAAAGAAATCTGTCTAGCCGATTTTTGAATTTTTGTTTGTTTAATTTTTTACAGAGCTAAAAATAGCGAAAAAAATGTTGATTTTTGGAATTTTTCTTTTTAATTCTCTGTGAAATTTTTTATCAGTGGCAGCAGTCTTCAGGTTTGATGCCCAAGGGTAGGTGGAAAAAAAAATTTGTTGACATTTCAAGTTATTTGTTATAAACAAATATTTGCAACAAATAGCCAGTATGATGGATTAGGTTTTTGTGAAGTATATTTATGCATTGAAATCGCTCGTTCAGAGCAACCAGGTGAAGTGTGTTCATGAAAATGTGGTATCCGATATAATTTGTTAAATTTATCAACAAATAATATAAACAAATGCATGATTTGAACAGTTTAGGCAGAAACAAACAGAATTTTCTTCCGATTATCTTTGAATTTTATTGCCTGTGATGCACATTGATGTATTTTTGTCATCTGATGTAATTTGTTGAATGTATCAACGATTATTATAAACAAATGCATGATTTGAACAGTTTTAATCAGAAACAAACCGATTTTCTTCTAATCGCTTCGAATCTTATTGTTTGTGATGAAAATTGATGTATTTTTGTTATCTGATATAATTTGTTAAATTTATCAACAATTATTATAAACAAATGCATGATTTTAACAGTTTTAGGCAGAAACAATCCGAATTTTCTTCTAATTGCTTCGAATCTCATTGCCTGTGATGCACCTTGATGTGTTTTTGTCATCTGATATAATTTGTTAAATTTATCAACAATTATTGTAAACAGATGCATGATTTGAACAGTTTTAGGCAGAAACGAACCAAATTTTCTTCTAATTGCTTCGAATCTCATTGCCTGTGATGTACATTGATGTATTTTTGTTATCTGATATAATTTGTTAAATTTATCAACAATTATTATAAACAAATGCATGATTTGAACAGTTTGGGCAGAAACAAACCGAATTTTCTTCCGATTATCTTTGAATTTTATTGCCTGTGATGCACATTGATGTATTTTTGTCATCTGATATAATTTGTTATATTTGTCAACAATTATTATATACAAATTCATGATTTGAACAGTTTCAGGTAGAAACAAACCGAATTTTCTTCTAATTGCTTCGAATTTCATTGCATGTGATGCACATTGATGTATTTTTGTCATCTGATATAATTTGTTAAATTACTGACAACTTATTACAGTACTTTATCCCTACATTCAAGAAAAATTGAAAATCTTCTTTTTACGAAAAAGAAAAGGTCAAGAGCAGACTCGTAAGTGCAATCGGCTAGCCATTAATACTGATCTAGTGCATAAATTACTCATCTCATCTGATGCATACTTGTCATCTCTAAGAGGAAGCTGGATATATATAGATAGTGATTTTCAACCTGAAGCTCTCGAGCTCATGATATTTTAAGTGGAAGGATATCAATGAGCATCACATGCAATGATACTTGAAGACACTTAGAAGAAAAGTCGGTTCGTTTCTGCCTAAAACTGTTCAAATCACGCATTTTTTTATAATGATTGTTGTCAAGTTTAACAAATTATATCAGATGACAAAAATACATCAATGTGCATCACAGGCAATGAGATCAGAAGACAATCGGAAGAAAAATCGATTCGTTTCTGCCTGAGACTGTTTAAATCATGCATTAGGTTATAATAATTGTTGATGAATTTAACAAATTGTATCAAGACAAAAATATCTAAGACAAAAATACATCAAAGTGTATCACAGGCAATGATATTAGAAGACAAACGGAAGAAAATTCGGCTTGTTTCTGCCTAAAACTGTTCTAATCATGCATTTGTTTATATTATTTGTTGATAAATTTAACAAATTATATCGGATACCACATTTTCATGATCACATTTCACCTCGTTGCTCTGAATGAGCGATCTCGATGCATAAATATACTTCACAATAACCTAATCGATTATACTGGCTATTTGTTGCAAATATTTGTTTATAACAAATAGCTCGACACACTCAGAGAAATGTCGATTTGTGACAAGAGGATGTTTCTTGACGTAATTGGAATTTCCTGCTAAATTTAAGGTTGAGAGGATTTGCCATTTGTCTCAACAAGAATCCTTTTGCAGGAAAAATTATCCTTATGCAACTAGCTTCACCTAATCGTGCAATAAAATAATTCTATTCGTGTAAGAAATATATTCACGTGGTTTAAAACAAAACAGCTAAGAGGACGATGCTTTTCTTCCAAGACAACTTTTTCTCTGAGTGACATGTCAACACATTTTTTTTCTTTCACCGACCCTTGTGCATTAAACCTGAGGCCTGTTGCCACTGACAAAAATTTTCACAGAGAATTAAAAAGAAAAATTAAAAAAATCAACATTTTTTCGCTATTTGCAGCTCCTTAAAAATTTAAACAAACAAAAAATTTAAAATTGGCCTTGAAAGATTTCTTGAGAATTTAATGCAGAATTTTTTGAAGAAAAAAAAATTGAAAATTGATGAATAATTGTGACCTACAGGTTATTTTGAACATCGTTTTTTCATTTCACCCCACTGTGCGGTCGAGTTTCACAGATAAGTAATAAAATGTTAGATTTCTTAAGTTGATATTGTTAAACATATTATACAGAGGAACTAAAAGGAAACATAAAATCAAAAACACCATGCTGGATGTCGGCAAAATCCGACCAAACGTGCCCTTGAAATCGTATAATCACACTTATACGGCCGATTTTTATATATACGTAATGAAATATTACATTCTCGAATGGAACATTTAATGCATTATTCCAGTCATTTTTCATTATGACACTTTCAATCTAGAAGAGCCTTTCAGAAACTTTCTAAAAAAAGTCATCCTTTCTTGGTAAAAACTGAAACAACTGGGCTTCAACTTGAACTACTTCGTAAAGAATTAATTTTTGTTACTTACAGATTAATCTCTCTTGTCGAAAACCTAACAATTCCATTTTTATAAAAGTAATCTTCTTGGAACTATTGCATTTTTCGTTCGAGCATGATATTTTTAATAAAAAATGTATGTTTTGTACTTTTCGTGGAAAATTCGTCTTTCTTAGTAGAAATGTTATCTTCAATCGTTCTTGCCTGACAATTAAAATGTCCTGATAAAAATTAAACTGTGTTTGCTGAGGATTCCACTATTCACTTCAAAAGTATGATTCATAGGTGATCAAAGAAAGTACTTTAATAATCGCATTTAACATGCTTGCAGTCCTTTATTCTTAATTAATGTATCTGAAGTAAAACTTGTGACTATTCCATTGGTTGTCACAAAACAATCTTTTTTCATATGAATTTAAACTTTTTCGTTTGAAATTTATCCTTCTGGATTGAAAATTAACCGGCGTGTCTTACGATTTAACTATTCCGTGGAAAATTAGCCTTCCGGCCGTAAATTCGTCATTTCTAGTCGAAAAGTATTCTGTCGGGTCGAAATAGAAATTTTCGGTAGAATATTAAACTATTGGTTCACAATTAATTATTTTTGATTTCAAAATTCAAATATTTGGTTTGAAAATTGTGTAATTTATTGAAAATCGTCTTTCTTGACTAAAAAACCTTTTTTCGTTGAAAATAGAACTTTTGTTGAAAATTCGCCTTTTTGATGTAAAAAGTCATCTCTTTTGGTAGAAATTGTATCATTTTTCGTTCAATTTACCAGTTTTCATTCAAAATAAAAATATTTTTGTGGTTGAAATATCAATTATTAGATTTTTTTCTTGTTAATTCATCTTTTTAGGCTGAAATCTTTTTAGGCTCTTTGGTTACAAGTTAAACTGCTTTCTTAAATTTTGTTTGTTCCAGATTCATAATTTTAGAGACAAATTAATTTATTTAGTTGAAAATTGAACTACTTTGATCAAAATTCGTTATTTTTATCAAAAGTTAATTTTTTAATTGAAAATTTAACCACTTTGTTAAAAAGTTAACTTTTATGTTGAAAATTTAACTTTATTGTAAAAAAAATCGTCTTTTTGTCTCGCAAATTCAATGGTTTGGTCGAAAATTTAACGATTTGGTATAAAATCCATCTGTCTTGTATGAAATTCAACTGTTTTGGCGAAATTTCTTTTTTAAATTGAAAATTAATGTTTGGAATGAAAATTAAACTATTCCATGTTTGGTTAGCAATGAATCTTTTTTAGTTTAAAAAATCATCTACTTGGTTGAAAATTTATGTAATTTGTCGAAAATTCTACTTTTTAGGTAAAAAAATTAATCTGTTTGGTTGAAAATCCATCTTTTGAAATATCTTTTTTTAGCTTAAAAGTTCTACATTTTGCATACACTTTATTTTTTTAATTTACTGAATAATGTTTCGTGGTCAAAATAACAAATTTTACATTTTTTGTTGAGAATTCATATTTTTAAGTTGAAAATTAAACTCTTTGGTCGAAAATTAAGCTGCTTCCTTATCAATTATTTTTTTGTTACTAAAGATTTTTAATTGAAGTGGAAAATTCATATCTTTGGTTAAAAATTGAAGTAATTTGATAAAAATTAGATTTTTTTGTTAAAAATTAATATTCTAACGTATCGCGTAGCAGTCGGTAGCTTGAACCATTACTCTTCACCTACGGAATTGAAAGTAAATGGGAAAACCATCCTCAGCAGCCGCAGCTTGAACGAGTTAAAACGACAATTTTTTCACTTTCTTTTTCATGAAAGGTTGTGTTATCATACGACTTTATGTAAATGAATTACATGTTAAGGGGATTCTAAATAAAAGACTTTTTAAATGAAATAATTTTATTCGATTATCATTTTTCTTCGTGCACTATTTCGTTTTTTCGCGATTCAAACCATGTTCAATGGCTTAAAATGTCATTTTGAAAAAGCACTTTAAATTTTTATCGACGGAACAATTTTTCACATGGGTTACTTCTTGTTTCGGATTTCATTATTGTAGATTAGAATTATACCATCATCAACCCCGTTAAATTTCCTTCGAAATTCATAAGCCGATATTGGCCAGATGAGGTATCCTGGAATGTCTTCCTAATATTAGCATTATACAGTTCTCTTTGCCAGAGGCACGTCTCTGCAATTAAGTAATAAAAGGGATTAAGTGTTCGGGATTTCAGTGTTAGCTACCAGAAACATTTTTGTTACTCCAAGATCTAAGAAGTGAAAGAAAAAGCTAATAAAAAGATCTTAAAGATGGATCTGTCACTGTCGAAGCGTGGCTCTATGGCAACCCTTGGGAATTTCCCGAGGGGCCCAACGTTGTCATGTTAGATGTATATATCGGCCGTCCCCACCGCTGACCCATGCCGTATCTAACACGTAATATATTTGACGGGAGCCAAATGTTATCTTACATCAGTCTCGATAATGTATTTACCTCGCGCTACGCGCTCGGTCTTTGTATTTTCCACACATTTGTGCACAAACCTTTTAAAAT
>JAABKJ010013669.1:0-10264 GCA_011634705.1 Andricus grossulariae
CCCGAGGACGCGTTCGGTGGCTTTGTCATAGGCCCTTCAGTTCTATTCCAAAGGAATAGAAACCGAAACCGAAAAAATATATATATATATATATATGTGTGTGTGTGTGTGTGTGTGTGGGTGGGTGGGTGTGACTGGGACAGTTAAAAGGGACCTATCGTCCGAAAACAAGTTTTAAGTTTTTTTTCATTAAAAAGAGCGTACTTTTTTCTATCAGAATCGACAAAAAAAAAAGGAAAATCGATTTTTTCGAACGATAGGTCCCTTTTATCTGTCCCGGTCACATATAATGAAAAACATTCGCAAATTATAGAATTCTTCAAAACAGAAATAAATGAAAAAGTAATGCAATTAGATAGAAAATAATATAATTGCTAAAAATAATAATACGATGGAAATTGATAACTTGGTTAGAGATGGTGTAAAGTGGAATAGGGAAAGTGATAAAATTCAATAGAAAAGCATATCATTGGCAGACAGGATAATGATTAGTGGAATAAGAAGATGATACGACGGGACAGTATTGCTGTGAATGAGTAATAATAGAGTTGAAAGTCATAAAACGGGATGGAAAAGAATGTAATAAAAAGTGATGAATGGGGATAAAAGTGGTTCGAGTTATTGGGGCAAATAGATGTTAAAACGAATGAAGTGAAAAGTGATAGGGTAGGAGTAGAGGAAGATAGGATTGATACAAGAAGAAACAACTCGTTGAGCAAAACGGTTAATTAATTAGTGGGTCTGTAGCTTAAAAATGATGTTGAACATTAATTATAGCTAATTATGTTAAATTATATTAGATCTTTATATAACTACAGACATTGTCTTTATCTTGTTGAAAAAATGTGTAACAAAGAGATTTGGCATGATAATGATAGTACATATCGCAAATTCTGATTGTCTTCCTGTTACACGGTTGTAAACTCCCCGCAAAGCCGAATAGTAACGACGTTGCGCTGAATATGCAACGTATCTACGATGCTCTTCGTATGCATGGCGTATCCATTATTGATATCCGGTGTACTGGATGTCGGTTAGCATTGAATCGCATTTCCTAGATCCATATCAAATCTTTTTAGACAAAATGTAACCAGAAGTTTAATTGATTAAAAAAAATACACATACACACAGAATGCCCTGTGGAATGAGCTAACTTTTATACAAATAAATTTTGGACTTTTTCTTCATTCTGAAATTATCATTTTATGTAGGTATGCCCTAAACGGGACTTAGTGGCTTGGTAGGGTGAAGCAAGACAATCCAGCAAAAGCAATATCAATTCATGAAATGAAGTATTCCGGGTGTCCCGCTTTTCCCCACGCGTCCTACTTAGCCCTTTTTTACAGTAGTTTTCTTATCTCAACATAACATTTTTCAAAAAAGTTCGGGAAGGAAGACGACTTATAAACGAAATTTTTGGTTTCTTTGTTGCAGGATTGTTGAAAGGTTCCGTGTCAGCAGAAAGACCACGAACGCTGAGGCGATTGCGGAACGTCTATGCAACCACCGCTTGCGGAATGGGAACCGGATCCGACGGCGACAGCGAGCGTCTCGACGATGGAGAGATCTCGTTCCGAATGACTGATCGTGATCGCGAAAGGGACGACAAGTCTCTCAGTATTATGAGCCCCTTCGACGAGCAAGAAGAGTGGGCAAAAATTTCAGAAATTATGGCTTCCTTTGGCACTGGCCTCGTTCGGGAATCTGTCTTCGTTAGCGAACTGGAAAAAGAGTTCCAAACAAGACTAGGTAGGTGCACTCAACTATTGTAAATTTCCTGTCTGGATTAACCACTCATGTCGGAAATTCCGCTTTTTCTTTTTTTTCGAGTGACATAGAATTTCGTTACTACCGTAAACTGGGGCTAAGCGGACGCATATGTGGGGGAAAGCGGCGTACCCTTAATTCTGTATTTAAAACGCGACATTGCCTCTTCCAGGGCTTGAGATTGAATTTTTACAATTGTTAGCTGCAAGCCTAATACATATTTGTGGGCGTCCGCATGAAAAGGGCCCTTGTGGCCGGTTCTAGTTTAGGAGATATTCACGTTTTTCTAAACTGAAGTCAAAATTATTGTTTTCGGGTTCGAGCGAGGGATAATACTGGGACCCATACTGAATCTATTGGCACTATATTCGTGTCTTGGGAGCAACCGAAAGTAGGTATATTCCATGTTCAAAGAAAAAATATAACACGTGTGCTTATGTCACTCGTCAAGATTAGATGCGTTTTTCGCGAAAAACGACTTTTGAAAGTTCCAACTTCAAAAATTCCCCGGTGACTCGTTTTACAAATTAGATGGTTCCTTCTGGGGCTAAAATTTCTGGAATTAATCCAACTGTATGCCCCTATACGTAACTCCGTACCGGCCATAAGGGCCCTTTCCATGCGTACGTCCACAGTTTTTAGCTAGATTAAGCTAATATCGCATTCAGAAATGCAGAATGAAGAGTTCGTCGCTTTTTTTCAATTTCCAGGGATTTCTAAAAATTCCAAGAAATGTTGCAGATTTCAGCCGATTCCAAGGGGGTTTAAACGATTTTAGGGAATTCCAAAGAATTTATAAAGAACTTTAGGGAGTAAATAAAACACAATGTAAGTTTAAGGAGACTCATCAGATTTTATGGGATTAAGAAGATTTAATCTTTTTTGTTGAAGATATTTTAAACGATTCCAAGGAATTTAACGAGAATTCCAAATTTTTAACGGTTTTCAAAGAATTTCGTAAGATTTCAGAAAGTTTAAAAGGGTTTTAAAAATATATCCAACATATCAATGATATGCTGGTATGGGATTCAAAGAGAACTTTAAGGAATAAATTAAATTAAATTTCAAAAAACTTCTCTTGGTTTCTACAGATTTCGAGAAATTTTAGCAGATTTAAGGGATTCATATGATTTCAAAAGAAATTTCAGAGAATCTCAACAGATTTGAGGGATATTTAAAAAGATTGTAAATGATTTCACGCGATTTTTTGGAGATGTATTCCAGATTTAAAAAATAGCTAACCCCTCTATTTAATATGCAATAATTCATCGCATGGCACTATTGTGTTTCTATTTTCAAATATGTACGCTACTATTGGTACTATTTTGTATTTCTCAAATGAGTCCGAGGCCTTAAAGGGTAAAATCATTCGCCAGAAAATGATAGAATTATTTAAAAGAGGTGTATGATACATAAGAAATAGAATGAGAAATATAATAAAAAATAGGAATACATGATAGCAAATGGATAGTAGAAGATATAATTTCATGAAAAAACAGAATAGGATATACACTTGTACAGTAATAAAAATGAATGGAAATGTATTCTAAATGCGAAATTTTAATCGGCCTCGATTTCTTTTTTCCAACAAGGTATCTTTTGGTAAATAGAACCTCTTAAGCAAATTTTTCTGTAGTTTCATGTTCTTCGCAAAAGACGTCACCAGAAGATTGGTAGGACTTATCGAGTGTATATCTGGATAAATAATTTTTCCCTATTACTTGTTGATAGACATTTCTTTATAAACTCCTGTCTTTCGTTTACAAATTTTTTACTCATTTCCGTAAAGAAGTCCATCTATTGCATCATTTTCTAATTCAAACCACTAGATAAATTAATATTGATTTATTAACATCACTAATCATGTTGAATGTCAATAGCCAAAGGAATTGAAAAGATTTATATATTTGATGAAGCTCTACACTCCTATTACAATCAATCATATTGATTTCAATGTCCAGTAGACCGAGAAAGAAATCATTTACTAACATATCCCAATTATTAATATCTTTGCTCGAGAACCAAACTAAAGGACTATAAGTAACTTATGGATAAAATAAAAAATTTTCCAACTTTTTCTGAAAATCTGGCCATAATTTTTTTAGGTTTGAGTTCCGATACCAGCAGCAGCCCGATCGTTTCGACATCAGTTGGCCAATGGTTGTCCAGTTTGGGCTTAGCAGATTATGAATCTCTCTTCGTTAATTATGGATTTGACGATCTAGAATTTATTGTAAGTAATTTTGAAATTGTATCCAGCAGTTATTTATTTGTCGCCAAATTAATTCCCATCGTCAGCAATATGTATCCAAAGAAAAATGAATAATATACCTATTTTTTTCTTAGAATGGAGTTTTGGATGAAACGGACTTGAAGGACATGGGTATAACGAGTGACCAGGAAAGGGCTGTGATAATGGATGCTGCAGGTCTACTGCACAATCGCGTTGAGAAACGAGTGACCCTCCATGGTCAATCGGTAGAGGATTGGTTGAAGGGTATCCACCTGGATAGTTACGCCGATACTTTCAAAAAGCACCTGTACACAGACATGGATCGTGTTCGACGGGTCTGGGAGGTCGAATTGGCAGCTGTTTTAGAAATTCAAAAACCCGCACACCGGAAGAGGATTCTGGCATCGGTAAGCGGACATAGTCCGAGGACCCAAATGCGAAATGGAAACGGAGCCAACTTAGATGACCTCAACAAAGATCTCAACACTCTGGTAAGTACTAAATATGTTCAAAAAAATAACAACTCTCTAAAAAAAAACGAATTGTATTCCCAAAAAAGTCCTCCTGCTCTGAGAGGATCACCACCTTCTCTTCGTAATTATCAGTAACTACGCCAATTGAACGTTCCAATTACAGATCTCGCTTGCTTCGAAAGCGATACGGGTGACAAAATAAAAAGATAAATTATCATTTACCGCACGAATGGCGTGACTGAAAAGAGCGAAAAGCCCCGTCAAGTGTTGCAATTGGACAATAGCGAGACTCCAATTAGCCGAGATATTTACATTATATTCCGGATGAGATCGAACGGGAAAGAGTTGAAACGATTGGTCGGGTGTAGGAGGATTTAAGGGATAAAAGGACGTGTGAGTTTCAGTCTGACACCCTTGAAACGCATTGTTGTGGGTGAAACACCTCTCGTCAGACAGCTACTAACAGAATCACCCTTCGACTCCACCCTCCTACTTTCGAGACAACTGATTCCATCTGAAATTACAACGTTGGTGTAATCACCTTCTGATTCCCTCTATCGACAAAAACAATTCCCGTAGTAATTAATTTGTTCAGTCATGTTGTGTTCCCAAGGCGATAAAAACGGACATTCGTTGCTGGACTTTCTAAAACTATTCGAAATATTTCTACCTGACGCTATATGGTTTCTCGAAAGTATTTCATAGGCAAGTGACCTCGAGATTGGATTACGCTCGACTCTTAAAAAAAAAAAAGAATAATAAAACAGTCGCCTACTGAACCGGTCATATTTCTTTACATAAAATACTTTCTTCTAGTTTGCTTTGTAGAAATGAACAGACAGGTGTACAGTGGTTCTATTAAGAAGCGATATTTTTATGGTTGGAATAAGTCTAGATAGTTTAACACTTGCTATTCATATGATAATCAGATGATGTTTTTCATCTCCTCGCGTCATTTAGCTCTTGCTTATTTGAATACTGAACTACAGTGAAGCTTTAGAATATTTTTGAAAACGATTCGGCCTACTATTTTTTTGCCTAGAAAACGAACATCCAACAGCTGAAGGAGGAAATTCGAGAAAAACTGCCAGAAGCTCCACAGGGGGATGGCAACGTGACGGTAACTGGTACGAATTCAACGAACACTGGAACCTTGAGGCATAGGAAGAACAGACCAGCTCCTCAGCCTCCTAAAAGGCCAAGTTCGCACAACGGAGCAATTTCTGCTCCGGAACAGCTCGAAATCAGAGCGCCCTCTGAACTTCTTTTTGGCGTCCCATCTACCCTTAAAACACAATGGAGGCATCATCCCAAAGATCTGGTCACCGGCTGCGTCACGTATGTCGCCAACGTAAGTTAACTTTTAATTCTAAAGTACTGCTACTGTACTATAAGAGATTATTTAAGTATTTTAATTGTTTAATTTTAACAGTACTTGGGATCGACCGTGGTGAAGGAGCTGAGAGGGACAGAATCGACGAAAAAGTCGATACAGAAATTGAAGAAGACCTGCCGAGATCCGAGGGTCACTCCTGATATTAGCTTGGCCATTTCGTACCGTGGCGTTCGCTTTCTGAATACGCAGAACAATGTAAGAAAGAAAACCTCTTTAATGTAAATATGAGATTGTGTAATAAGTGAAGGAATTAGTATTGCTCAAGAATTGACAGAAAGATATTTAAAAATAGTTTTTTACCTTTGATAGGATCCAATTTGCGAGCACGAGATTCGAAATATCCATTGCGCTTGTCAGGACGCTGATGACCTCACGCACTTTGCCTACATCACCAAAGATCACGCAAGCCGTACCCACTTTTGTCACGTATTTTGCGTGCCGACTATGGTAATTAACGACATTGAATTAAAATATAATTAAAGTTCTCATGGACACCTCAATTTCAAGGTCTTGGTTATAAAATTACTTGAAAAACTGATTGATCTTTCTGTTACAGGATCAAGCAACAGAAGTGATTCTTACCCTCGGTCAGGCTTTCGAGGTGGCCTACCAGATGGCGCTGCGCGACAAGTTGGGTAGCCACGCAATCCGCTCGCACTCCGCCAATCAACTGACAAGTCTTGCATCCAGCAATAAGACGAACGTAAACTCGTCGAATCCGACTGAGAGAAATCACGATTTAGAAAACAATTCCAGTCATAACGCGAACCTAAATTCCGTTAACGCTAACAATTCTAAACCAAAGCCGAGGTCAAAGTCCATTCCTAACCCAACTTTGACTTCAACCCTGATTCCAGTCTCCACTGCCAATTCGAATTCCAACCTTAAGTCGAACACCAATCACCGTGAACCGAGTCCGAATTCGAATTTCACTACCAGTTCGACCTCAAAGACTAATTCTAACGTAACGAAACTACTGGCGTCGCACGGTCGCTCGCATTCTGTGAACGATATAAAAATCAACGGCAATCAACTCAAACTCGCCCCTATGCCGGTTGACGATATTGGAATCGGCGTTAAGGACATGAAAGCTGGATCTAGGGCACCAATTGCTCTCTCAGAAGAATTATAATCTGCTGAAAGTTTGTGAAAAATCGGTCGGAACATCGATTAACGATCGGTTAAAAATAGGTTTCAATTCGCTTGGGCATCGGTTAAGAATTATAAAATAGATTGAAAATCTAACATACTACGCTGAGAAAGAATCTGCTTTGTCTGTGAGGAGCTTTAGCGGCTGAGCCATCTAGCGGTCAGCAGTGAAAGGCGCGAAATACAAACTTTTAAGTTTCAGAAAGGAAAGTATTTCTCAGCTTATGAAAACTGTAACTCAAATTCAACCAGGCAACTTATATAGTAATTAGATATTCTTTCCAGCAAGATTGGAAGTTTTAATGGCAGCATGTCTGTGGTGAATCCGATCTTATCGGTGTGATAATTTATCGTATTTACCGATTCATTCTTTGATATACTCGAATCCCAAAATATTTTCTGACAAGGGGGATGTTCGAACTGGAGTTAATTTAATTAATTTAAAGACACTGAGTTAGTTAATTGAAAGTATTACATTTAGATTTGGCTGCTTGCGAAGTTCGATGGTACGAAGGTAAGTACCGAATTTTTTCACTAATCAACGACGATGCACCGTATCTACTAAATATATACCCTATTAACGAAATTGCTCGAAAAATGTGATTTTTAACGAACTTTCGAGAACAAATTTTATTTATGACATTTTCTAAAAATATAAATAGAAAAACTCTCGGACTCACGAACTTGAGCAAACTTCGAGAATTGTGAATTTGGTCTTATATTAGACTCACGATTAATGCTAAGCATTTAATTTAGAGTTCGATAAGAGTTTCAAGATTGATTAAGGACTTTTTGAACGAAGTAAACGATAAGGACGATTTTTTAATCGTTTGAAATTTTTCACGTTTCCATAGGCTCAATAATATTCTGTACCAAAACTGTTATTATTCAGGATCTAATTACCGTTTGAGCTTCCACGATCGATTATTTATTCGATCTTTTGGATGTTTTTTATTGTCAAGACTGAAGAACTGTCGACCACGTTTTCGCTTCGTATTCATATTAATTATTAAACTTACTGTTTGTTGATTCTCTACTGCGAGTCTTTTGTTGAGAAATATTAAAATTATATTTAAAAAATTACTTGCTGGGCTTTGGAATCAAATTCAATTAAGCATTCCTTTTGTAAATAATTCAAGCCTCATATTGAATTTGTCCTGCAGTAAAAGTAAGCAAAAAGGCTTAACTTAAATTGAAACATAATTATTTGTATAAATAAGCGTTTAAATATATACTGCTGAGACTTTTGATTACATGCAACCCAATACAGAAAGCACAAAAACATTTTTTCTGACATGAAGTATTTCTGGAGGCGGAAACGTGGATCTTACCAAAAGTTTTTTTATTATTAAAAAACAGTGATGGACGCTTTTGTCCTTCCACGAAGAAATAATTACATTGAGAGTTAATATTACATATACTCAAGCAAAAAAAAAACAATAGCAGAACGTCGCATTTAATATTGTCGTCCAAAGTTTCTGATTAAAAAAAATATATAAATCCAAAAATGAGGTTTCGTCTTCATAGGCTTAATTACTGAAAAAGAGGGTAGCATGTTATTATTGATTATTATTTTAATAAAAACTATTATTTCGAAATAATTTTTCTTTTACTCAGTTGATTCCTTCCTGAAAAGCTTCCTACACTCTTATTATTTCTGATTATTTTATTTTATTTCTTTTGATTTTGTTTTGCATTTCTAATTAACTATCATTAAAAGTGTATTAAAGAGCGAAAATCATGCATTATTTCTCATAACAGATGAGACTTGGAAACTAGACAAAGACTATTATTATCATAGTGTTAAAATTGATTCTTAAAGTTAGCAAAATTTCCGTAAACTAGTGTTGATTATTTACACTTTAATGTAGTGATATTGCAAGGCAAAAAAATCGAGTTATATTGATTATTAGGAGTAGAATTAAAAATTCAATTGTACCAAAAGTTATCCGGAAAGGCAAAAACTATCAAGAGCGTACATGGAATAATGTTACTTTGATTCAGAAACAGGAATTCAGATTATAAAATCCATCAAAAAGTATTTAATAATTTTTTCATGTAAATATATAAACAGAACACTTCTTAAATAAATCTTCATCTAACTAAAGAAGGGATGTAAATAATGGCTAATGTTTTCTGTAAATAGAGAACACTTGTGGAAATGAGAAAATATATGAAGAAATGATATATTCGATTAAATACTGCCAAATGTCAACACCAGTCCTTTCGAGGCCACATACGCACACACTTTATACTGTTAAAATTGTCTAGTTGCTGAAATGAGTCTATTGTGAATTATAATATGCAATTCAATATATATATTGATAAGATTATTCATGAATAATGATCACTGTCAAAAACGCAAAACTCGCTCAGGATATCGAATTTACTGAGAAAGTTTTGTCTCTTGATTCCATTTGCCGCAAAAATGGAAATGGAAATGAAGAATTGACTTCTTCCACACGGAAAATAGATCGGCTTTTTATTCCATAGGATGTGTAATATTAGCTGACAATGAATAGATCGACTGTCGATTTCCTTAGTCAAACACTCAAATGTTGAAAATCTTAGGAATAAGTAAGTGAACACTTTGACTTTCGAACACAAACAACTATACATTTTTTTATTTAATTCAACGAAATTTTGAATTAGTGCCTATTCAAGGTGAAACTTAAGTTTTGGATTTTTGTTATAAAGAGAAGAAAATACGATTTTTTGTATTGTTGAAAAGAATTCAAAATCAAACTGAATTTGCAATTTAAACTATTTAATTCAAAGTGCCTTGAATTTAATTCAAACTGAATTTATAATGAATTCTATTAAATTGCACAAGAATTCACTTGAATTACGTTTAGTGAATTCAAATCAACTCAACTGAAATTGTGATGAAACGAAATCAACTGAATTCAAATAAACTGAAAATGAGTTTGTCTAAACTTAAATTTAATTCAATAGAATATTAAGTTAATTATCAAGTGAATTTTAATTAAATTCAAAATAAATGACACTGAATTCAAAATGAATTCCACTGGGTTCCAATTATGCTGAATTCCAAAGTTAATTAACCTAAACTGAAGATGAATGCAACTGAATTTTAAATAAATTTCATGGAATTTAAATTGAATTAATTGAATTCAATCTGCTTCCCACTAAAGGAGGGTGCCAATGCCATATGGGATTTTGGGCCCACAACGTCCAGATCTGAAAAGTGTGTAAAGTTGTTATACTTGGTCCGGCAAACAAAAA
>JAABKJ010013670.1:0-10264 GCA_011634705.1 Andricus grossulariae
TTGAACACACTGTATAAGATCTTTACAGCTGTCCTAAACAACAGGATTGTTCGGCGAA
This sequence comes from Andricus grossulariae, assembly GCA_011634705.1. NCBI lineage: Eukaryota > Metazoa > Arthropoda > Insecta > Hymenoptera > Cynipidae > Andricus > Andricus grossulariae. Next base: position 59 of record JAABKJ010013670.1, read on the forward strand.
TTGAGCCTGTGTGGCGTGAAATGTACGAACGACGTGGGTTGAAAAAAGGTGTAGCAGGCTGTCGAGAGAACCTGCTAGTTGACAGGTGTGTCGGTAAAGAGGCTGCACTCAGCGCGTCCAGTCAATGGCCTGGATTGACTACCGAAAAGATTTCGATTTATACTCAAATAGACATATCATCTGTCTGTTGCAAAGCTTGAAGGTTCATGCACACATCGTGAGATGATGCCCTGAGCTTGTGGATATAAGTTTCATTAGACATTTTAACACTCGAAAAACCTATACATACCTGGGCGTGCCTCAAAGCCGCATCCAGGACGTAACATCAGTGAAGGAGTCTCTCCGAAGCAGATACAAGCATCTTTTTCGACAGATTTGGTCTTCCAATCTGTCAGCGTTGAACAAGGTATTTGCGACTAACATGCTTACCGTCCCGGTTCTAGCCGAGACGCTTGGTCTGAATTTTAACATCAGAAGTGAGGAAAATGCATGCTCGACAAGAAAATGCACGGAAACTTTCACAAAAATGTAGAAAAACAATCCTTGTCAAAGGTGCAAACTTTTTCATTTCTCAGATCATCAGGGCTTAATTCAGGTACAGAGGATTTTATTTTCGCATGCCAGGACGGTGTCATTTCCATCTTAGCATACCGTGACCGCATTTTATGTCAAGAAGTTCCGAGCGATAGGCGCAGAGCGTGTCATGCACACGCTGAGTACCTAGAACATATACTATCGGGGTGTCCCGCCCACGCAGAAACGACGTATATCTACAGACATAATGCGGCCCTAAGAGTGCTTTATTACCATCTTTTTCTCTCTTACGGTGTTGGCCACGACCCTGCCCTGACGAACGCCCAAAGGGAGATAGAGTTAATTGTCGAAAACGAGAAGTGCCAAATTGTCTGGAACTACAATTTTCGGTCAGCAGTCTCCGTTGCACACTCGAGGCCTGAAATTAATCTCCAAGACTTCGAGAAACGAACTATATTCGTGATCGAATTCTTGGCTCCGTCCGAATATAACATTACTGAAAAGTAGAAAGAAAAGGAGGAAAGGTATCAAGACCTTAAAAGGGAGCTGCAACGACTGTACCCAAAATATTCGGTACAAGTAATTGTCCTTGTGATAGGTGCGGTGCTCTTGGAGGTGCGAAACTCTCACTGGTTCGTAACCTTAAAGCCATACTCGCTTGCCAAAATATGCCAAGGCACTTGCGAGATGGATGCGGAAAGCTGTCATCCTCGGATCGCTTCGTATCCTCAAGACACAAGAGGGTTTTGCCGGCCTGTCGTTGTAATCCCATCGCATCCTGTACCCATCTCACGATTGTGAGACGTGGCCATAAGTGTAACTTACCGCGGTTCTACTGGGAGCCGGTGTCATTTTTATATGGCAGTTGCTCTCAGTCGGACCCAGCAGTGGTTGTTTAGCCTTGTTTTTTTAATCATATATATATATATTGCAACACGCGGCTTTTGGCCGTGGTTATCTAAATTTATTAAATTAACAATCTAATCCATGCATTAGTTATTATCTAATACAAAGGGGCTTCTTCTGGAGAAAAGGAGAAGATTCTGTTCACAATTAAAAGTTCTTTTCATTCAATAGTCCCTGAGCTACGCTATTTTTACATACAGGTTTCTAATCCCTATCTAAGTTTGTTAAAGATAAGGTAAATTACAAAAAAGTAAGAAATTAGACGATAATTTCTCTAGAGAGATCTTAGATTTACGCTAGTAAACGAAACTATAGTACGATCTGCCTGCAAGGCAGTCGTACGATTCAACGCTGATATATTTTTGGTAGAATCACGTTGCATTCTAAAATGCTAACTATCTGCTCAACGAGCAGAGGAAAATAATCTAATTAGTAAATCCTATAAAACTTATGTGTGTAATATAATTAATCCTCGTCAATGAGAAACTAAAAGAGAATATATTTCTACGATAGAAATCAGTGCAAGTGAATTTCTTGTAACGCTGCGAGAACTCACGCCTTGAATAAACTCTAAGTCGAAAGGATATTTATTTACAACATGATATTCAATCAAAGAATAAGAACAGATGTACTAATACGTAAATCGATCAATCTCGTTGGATCTTCAATATGCTTTCTCTACAGCACTCGTTTCAAGAACTTAGTAAATCCCAATAGTCAATTTTGTAGAGGTTTATTCTCCTTGTGCGGTTGAAATTCTTTTTAAAAATGCTTTGCATTTAAAGTCGATTTAATTTCTCACCTCACAGGGTCAATGAACTCTTTTTATACGGAAAGGTGTCTCTTTGGTACACAGGTGTATTCTTTCAGGCCGGAGCCTCAAACAATAAATCTCGTGTAATTATGCCGATTATAGGGATTTATGCGATACAAAGGGATTATCCCTCAATTAAGAGATTGACTCTCAAAATATTTGTAAATTTTTATATTGCCTGTCGATCAGGTACCCTGAGTCTCTAAGAAATGAGAGTAGAGCATGAGCACGTCTCGAGTCCCCAGAGAGACAAATGAATGTCGCGCTCTTCTCTGGCTTTGAAAGTATTTGAATTTGAATTTTGAAACTTTAGGATGGTAAATCCTTGATTAAGGAGAGATGTTTCTGTGCGATTCGAGTATTCTCAATCAATTATTTTGGCAACCACATTTGAGCAGCATGACTCCTCGTTTTTTTTGCAAATAGCTTGATATGAGATTAAAAGATCGTTTTGAAGGATTACATTTGGTTATATGGACCAGGTCCCACGGTATTTGCCATTTTATTGCTCGAAAACGAAAATGTAATGCGACGATGTTATAGAAATATCTCCGATATTATCGAGGTATCGTTTTGATCGAATTATGATTGGTTCCATGGACCAGGTCCCTCGGTATTTACCAAGTTCTTGCTCGAGAACGCAACTATAATGCTTTGATTTAATAAAAATATCGCATAATCGCATAGATCGCTCGCTCCGGGTAAGTCAGTTTTAGGCAGCCTGTGGAAATACGATTTCCTCGACTCTCTTAAAGTGGACCTAACTGTTTATAGAATCACTTCAAAATATTCAGTTTTAACGCCAAATATTTTGCGGTCATCCGCGCGTGGTAGAAATAAGTGCAGTAAGAAGTCAAGATGAATCTTCAAGTCTTCCTGCGGGTTTCCACCTAGAAATCTTTGCACTTTAGCTGAAAGATCAATAAGTGACATTTTCGGCCTCGGGAGCCCTTTTTATGCTCTCAGCCATCCCACGCTTACGTAGCATCGTTCGAGTGGGGGTTCTGGAGTCTGCGCTTCAGAAATTCTCCGGTGGGATGCTTCTTTCAGTAAGAATCACACGTAAGATCATGCATATGCATAAGAGCTTGCATATCAATTCGTCCGCTCCGCGATCATACATCTCACGCCGTTAAGGCGGACGCGGACTTCTGATTCTCCAGTGGCTTCATAACTGTATTGTTCTAAGTACAGCTTAATTCGTTGCAAATGTTAGAAATCCTCTCCTAAAAATGATCAGGAAACACGAGATATTCGGCAAAGGAGCGTTTCTTTACAAAGCCGCGGAACAGGCGGCCGAGACCCTTGGCATTTATTATAACATCAGAAGTGAGGAAAGTGCTTTACTCCATCTAGATGCTTCACTTCTAAAAATCGAAGTCAAGAAAGCAGAGGTTGAAAAATTCCGCCAACAGCTACTCGAAAAGAAAATGCCCGAAAACTTTCACAGAAATGTAGAAAATCAGTCCGTGTCGAAGGTAATTTATACGAAAATTTGGAAATATTCCCTAAAATTTGGGGAATTGAATGAATTGTTAGATTTTCCACGTAGATTAGGTAAATTTTCTAAACATTCTTTAAGTATTACGGTATGTTCAGAAAGATATTTTGCGCTGAAATATTTGATAAATTAGCACAATATTTTGAATAATTTTACACATGTTTTTTGAGGAAAGATTGATTAATGTTATAGTCATCTCAAAGATTTCTTTTCAAAAATTTGTGTTGTTCACGCCAGAATGCAATAAATGATTTGCATGTTACATGATTAAAACCGTATTTATCATATTTAACTAATTTTTTTTACAGTGCTCTGCTTTTCATAAGTGCTAATATTTATATCTTGCTGCTCTGCGCTGGTAGTTCGGGAGAAAATCCGCCCCGGAGCGACGTGCCGCCTTTCTTGCAACGGAACTGACGCGTCGAGTGTTTAAGAGAGCAGTCAACGCGCAGCAAACTATACTCACCTGGCGCAGAGGCTACCGTGATAAACAAACTGGTTCCTTTAGGGCGAGGCTCTTCCGTTGCCACCGTCGAACTGACCCTTTCTTTTTTATTAATATTCCACAAATTTTGGGAAAGTTGAAGCTATTTCACAATATCATTCCGCCTTAGAAATAATCCACGAAATTTTAAATAAAATTAGACAAAATTGAGTAAATTTTTCCTACTACGCCTTAGGTAAAATTTCCTAAATTTTTAGTAAGATTCCACAAAAATGTAGGGAATTTTCCCAAGTCTTTTTTGGCAAAAATTCCAAAATTTGTTTTGTCATATTTCACAAATTATTTTAGGGAATTTTTCCCAAGGTATAGTAAGGTAAACTCCCGAATTTTGCTGTTTATTACTTCTACACGATTTTGTAGAGAATTCCCTCGAAATTTTGTTACAGTGTATGCCGTGACATCGGTCCAGAACGAAAAGTGCCTAATTTTCTGGAACTACGATTTTCGGTCAGCAGTCTCCGTTGCACACTCGAGGCCTGACATTGTTCTCCAAGACTTCGAGAAACGAAATATATTCGTAATCGAATTCTCGGCTCCGTCCTATAACAACATCACTGCCAAGGAGAAGAAGCAGGAGAGGCATCAAGACCTTGAAAAGCAGCTGCAACCACTGTACCCACAATATTCAGTTAAAGTAATTGTCCTTGTGATCGGTGCTCTCGGAGGAGCGAAACTATCACTGGTTCGTAAACTTAAAGCCATACACGGCCATTGCCGGCCTGTCGTTGTGATTTTGTTGTGCTTGTGGCTACTCATCTCGCGGTCGTGACGCATGGTCATAGGATAGTTTTCTAACGAAACTACCAAAGAGATTGCATTGAAGCAAGTTGTGATGAGGTTTTTTCTGAGTTCAATTTAAACAGAATTTAATTATTAACATGCTCGATAGCCTACCCATGGAGTGACAGGGTTAGGAGTAACGCAGAGTAAGATAAGGCAAAGTCAATAATCATACTCGTGTTTGTTTTTATATAATAATCAATGGTATAATTTGAGGATTTCAAATTACAAGAAAGTGACGGGAGTGCCATGCTCAAGAACCACCTGAACCGCGAGAAACTATCATTTTTGTGTTTGCGCTCACGTAGAATGTTTGGAGTGAGCTTCCGCCCTACTCAATCAATAAAATTTAAATTTACTCGACCCATTTAACCGACCGAAGCTTGAAACACTGAGGCTGAATGACCTTGTCCGAGGTCAGCAATTACTAGACTTTGCGTCGTGTTCCTACCAATTCGGCAGACGAATCCACGAGATGTTAGGCTCTGGTTTTTATTTAAAAGAGAGGTGGAAAGGTTCACTCACATGATACTCGCCTCCGTCCCTAGGAGCGAGAGCCGAGGCGACACGAATTGGACTTTTAAATCGCCCGCCACTGCTGACATCACAATGTGTTGTGTTGACTGCCAGTCTGTCGGCCATCTAAGCATCATGTTTCTGGTTCCCTAACACTCTTGTGCGAGCGTGAATCTCATCCACGGCGCATGTGCTAGGGATCCTCTTCTAGTTCCTCGATGATTGATGAATCCAGCCAGGCCAACCCCATGAAACCATGGCCTGCTTCGCAAGTCAACAAATAGGGATGTGGGTGGTTTTCCACCCCGTTCTTCACATCGAGTAGTACATGAAAAAAAAGACGAATCGACGTGTCAATAAAAAGATGGTTGTAAATATTCTGAATCCCGTGGTCTGCAGAGGTTAGATACAAATTATTCTAATTAATCCTTAATCAAACACATGAAATACACTTAAATAGTAGCATTCTTCTTGGATGCTAGCCGAGGAACTCTTATATTTGCGGCTAATATGTCCACTGCTTGCTGACAGCCATTTTTGAGCATTCCTCGTTCTGAGCTTATTTCCGCAGTTAAATCTCAGTAAATATGATTAAGTTTATTTATTTTGTGCAGGGTAAACAATTACATTATCACAATATATACTGGGTGTTTTTTAAACTAATAGTATACTTGTTCATCAATAATATTTTAACTTTTAGCTTTTCCCCCTCGAGAATAAAAAGTTTTCATCACGAATATTTTTTCCATAGGATGCCTATATTTTTGAGATATTTCGATGTCTCAAGTTACCATAAACACCCAGTATATGGAATCGGTTCTTTATTTATCAGATATGTAGATATTAATAGACAACATTTAAATATAAGGCCATAAATGTATATCATGAAATTATTTTCCTCCTTAATAAATGTGGCGCCAGTTATAAAGTCGTAAATCTATATGATATTAATTATGTTTTATTGTTATTGCTAAAGTACCGATAACAAGGCTTCATTTTGAAAGTCGAATTCCTTCTATTTTGTCACAATAATTTAAAACGGGAAAATAACTCTAGTAGTTTCTGGTCGGCGAATTTCTGCTTAATAATTTATCGATAATTTTTTATTACCATGAAGAAAACATCTTATTTGAGTCTTCTAATATTTTGTGCAGTTGTTTCGGAAGGAATTTCAGTTTTTTTAGACGAGAATATTGGTAAGAAAAAATGTACTTTTTCCATTATTCTAATATATTTTCTTCAAGTCCCATTCTCTTTACGTTTTTTAGACGAAGGAGAGTTATTTTTTTAATCTTTTATTGCAAAAAAAAGGTCGATTTAAATGGCTAGTATAAACAGACGAGTTGAATTCAGGATTCAGAAAAGAATTGAAATAGTGTAGTCTTTTTTGTTAAACAAATTTTCTGCAGTCGGTTAGTAAAACTTTTGAAACCCGTTTCCCCTTATCTCATGCGGAATATTTTCCGACTACATTTTTTTGTCAATTTGTTACTCAATTATATATGTTCATACGTTGACTTTATTTGTAGATGGGTATTTATTATCAGAAATTTTTTTTGTAACTCAAAAGTAATACTGTTAGAATGATCAATAGAGTAGCATACCAATTTTTATATTTAATCTGCTAGTTACTGCACCTTTACTTGATATTGAGTACTTATTAGGAAAACTTAGGTATTTTAATAAATTAATGAAAAAAACAATAATAAAACAAATTTGTCCAATTTTTTTGTTTACCCCTAAACTTCTAAATTAAAATTTCACAAAGGCTAAGTTTCAAAAAGGAGAAGTGCTAGTGAGTGGAGAGAAAGGGTACAAGAAAAGTTACTAATGATACTAATAAACGAATCTACATCATTCTTGCAGAGGAATCTTCACATCTTCACATTCGTCAAAAGCGTGTAATTAATCTGGATAAAGATGGACGTGACGCTGGTCGACACATATGGATTGAAAATGCTCCCTACATTGTCAATATTCAAAAAAATGATATTACTGTCTGCGCAGGTAGTATATTATCTGCTGTATTCGTCTTAAGTCCTATACAATGTGTGATTCCATCGCTTGTTGGTAGTTTGAGAAGCTACACGATTTTATCTGGTTCAGAGTTGAGAAACCAAGGAACACGTCACACTATCGAAAGAAGAATATCAGTGGAACCTAGTCGATCGCTAGGTGATTCCTCAAATGTTTTTGCCTGTTGTGTAAAAAGAAAGATTTCTTATAAACCTATTCGACCGGGAAAGAAGTATTAACTGAAAAAAAAAAACAATTTAAATTTAATATGCCTGATTTATTGCAATGGCATTTTAATTATGATTTTTTTACAGTGTTGCTTCAAGCCTCTCCACAATTCGACTTTCACCGAAGTCCTAGTAGACCAATTAGTCTCTTTCTTGGAGATGTACCCCATATAGCGTATGGTATTTTTAGTGGCTGGGGCTGCACACGGCCAGGAAATTCATCGTAAGTTATGGACAATATTTTTTATATTGGTCAAATTCACACTATTTCGAGAAACTTAAAAAACTTAACGTTCACATTTTAGGCACGAAGCTGTATATCCTGAGAAGCTGATGCAAACCCGATTGAACATAATTCCACTTGCGGAGTGTATTCGTATTTACCGGAGACGAATTCCTATTTCAGATATATATGTTTGTACTCTTGACGAAACTAAAAGAAGAGGCACTTGCATTGGCGATCTAGGAGGCCCTCTAGTGGCCCAATTTCCTCCACTAATGGCTCCATACCTACTTGGTGTCATGTCCCTCTTGAGAGGAGAGACGTTTGGGAAAGATCCTGATGTTTTTACTAATCTAAATCATCCTGCTATTAATGAATGGATCACTAATGCCATTAATAACCATGCTGCACACTGAAACACTGTTTTGAAACAATGGCTTGCGTCTAATAGTCAATCAAAGAAGAGCATTCATATGCATGCAGCCACAGCTTATGGTATTCGTGCACGTCCGCATAAATGCTTGCATCGTTCACGATAGATGGCTCTACTTTTGAATGTACAATTGTTAGGTAAGAATTTTTTATATGGATGTTATGGAAAATACTTTCATGCACTTCCTAAATCTGAAGAAACTGTAGACATACATAGTTAACATAATAAAATTTGGTGTATTCTTTCTAACAGACAGTATTTTTTACTTCTGAAATGTCTGGGAACACGATAACTTTCGAAGGAATTACCTACTTAAATTGCGGTTTAGCACACTCTTTAAAGCCTAACAAGCAAGGACAAGTTCTGGGTTTAACCATGGGAAATGCTACTGCGAAAGAAAAAAATTTCATTTTACAGAAATACTATACCAGATGAAACAAATGTTGAGAAGCAACATTTTTCACCTCAAACACATCTGCAAATTTTTCAAATAACATACATAGCTTCTCTTTCAGTCGAGAAAAATATTCATTTATCACTGACTCGTCCATTTACAATTTATTTTCATATGTTTACATTTTAATGGAATTCTAATTTTTAAGTATTATCAATTTTTTCCTCTATGCTGATTCTTCTATCGTTAAGTAATATTATTCCATTGCATGTTTGAATGAGTCAGAGATTTCCATACCTTTTTAAAGAAAATTCAGTCGTAGTCCTAACGCTAAATTGAGAATTTGTCTTGTCGTTTCGGTAAATAAGTTCAAAATTTGTATACCAGTTTTATGAAATATTTAAATATACTGAAGGCTTACACGCACGCGCATGCGCGAGACAACTTTTATATTAACTTTTATCGTTTACCCAATTTTCGAATAACTATTTATTTGTAAACAGATGTTACTACTTAAATTCTTGCTGAAATTGGATTCTGAAAGAATGTATTCAGTGAATCCGTGTAAGGTAGAATTATTTTATTTACGTTTACTTTCATTAACAGTAAAGGGCGAAACATCATTTGAAGATTTCAAGTGCACTTGCATTTAAACGTTCAAGTAATTAAAAAACTAAAGCGCAAGAAAATACATAGCTAAATAATTAAAAGATAATCAAGATATAATTTTGAAAATTTAATTCAGATGCATGCTTCTCTTTTTTCATGGTTATCTCAGCGATAGATTAAGTCCCACTTCTCCATGCTACAGGGAACTGAATTGAAACAATTTAAACTTCGATAAATTAAAGCTTGGAATCTTCTCTTTAAAATGAGACCAAGTACGTAATAAAATATTCACCGGTTTTCGAATTATAATGAAAAATGTGGAAGCATGCGTCAAATTCACGCCTTTTGTTAATAACGTTGGAAAAACAACAGACGAAAGAATGCAGTCACGATTGGACCGTCCGACTTTTCGTCGAGATTTTAAACTTTAATTCTGAGAATCTTCCATTTATTCAATTTTCTTCTCTGAAGCATGCAGAAAGTGGTCACAAGTATTAAAAATAATTATATATTTTTACTAGAAATCTGTATTATCATCGGAGAAGGTAACGGATCGAGGAGAGAAATTCACACATAACATGGAAATCTACAATATCGACTAATGTTATATTCTCCTATACAGATAATATTTTAGCGTCATTTTTGACAAGATGGAAATATAAATTAAAAACCTTTTTAATTAAATTTTATTCAGAAAAAAGATCTTCTCCTTTCACTCCGCTGGGATTCGAACACCAGGTCAACTGAT
>JAABKJ010013671.1:0-10264 GCA_011634705.1 Andricus grossulariae
ACAAGTGCAAGAGGCACAAAAGTTTAATTTTTGCTTAGCGAGCTGAAAGTGCTGTTATAAATTTGTGTTGTTAATACGGAATTAAATTGTTTACAAAAAAACTCACCAAGATTTCGAAAACCGAACCAAGATATTCGTAATCAGGGTACAATTGAGGGTCTGGATCGAGAAACTCGCCCAGCGCTTGAGATCGGGTAGAAGTATTGTCCAAACGTCTGAATGGACGGAAATTTTAAAAGTCAAAATATCAATTTTTCAAAAATATAGGCTTGTAGATGATGACGAGACGGAACTTTTTTCTATTTTCTATTTTTTGATTGGATAATTATTTTCAATAACAAGCCTAACAAACTAAAAAAAATGTGTCTCCAAATTCAATTAGTTTTTAAGAAATAAATGGTCTTGAGTCGGGCAAATATTACTGAAACTGTTTAAAACTTGATATACGAACAGAATATACCCTAGCAATGCTTAAAAAACAAAGAAAAAGTTGAAAATCGCCTACTGTTTATTAATATTTAATTGCAAATTGAGACAGATCGGTAACCCCGTTTTTTGAGTTTCGCTGACAAAAAGTATGGAGGGAACTTCAGAGTTGATACAACTTCCAGCAAGACATTTGTTCCTTATTACTGAAGGAAGATTTGTGGAAATTTTCAGATCGAATCATTGAAAATTGGCGGAAATATGCATTTTACAATAAAGCTTGAGGTGCCGCCAACGATAGCTCCATGTGTACTGAGCACCATCAGGCATCGGATTAGCCGTTTGGCTTGACAGAACTCAATATTTTCAGAGATATTTAATGGTTATCTGCTTGAACGACCCCCTCCACCTCCTCAAGAAATATTGAAATGACAAAATATGCTTTATACGGTTGCTTAGTTAAATCATTATATTATTATTATGTCTAATACAAATATATCACATAAACTCAAGAGAAACGGTCTGTAGGATGACAATAATTTAATCAATAACGGTAGTTAAACTTTTACTACATGGAAGTAATTTTATAAATATTATTTTTCGGCAAATGCTTTAATAATTGTAATTAATGTAGAATCCACTTGTATCACAGTGAAGGCCTGATTTGAAATAGATTCGGTCTGATCAATTTTTATTTAATTATAAATAAAGTATCATAATAACTTACCACATTTTTGGCTAATTTCTTTTCGTTTGTTTTCCAATTTTTTTAGTTTCTCGGTCTTTTTCTACCACTCTGTGTAAACTTTTCTTTACAGATTTTTGCTATTTGAATACTGAATTGAATTGAAAACTGTTCACATATTAAATGTAAAAATTAGAAATAAAATATTAGGCGAAATGTTTCTGTCTATATAATTTCTGAAAGTTTGTAGAGTTTTGCACTCTTGTCCAACAAAATTGGAGCTAGTTAAATTTTTATTCTTCCCTATGTGATAGGCCTTTGGTCTGCTTTGTTTACAAACAAGCAGTTCGTTATGCAGAAAGAACCAAAACATTCACGTACGTATGAACATAACTGGAATAATTATAGATGCAAAACAAAGTTTGTCATTTCGATATATCTTGGTGAGGTGAAGGGGGTCGTTTAAGCAGATAAACATTAAAAAATAATTGAAAATATTAAGTTCTGGAAAGCCAAACGTCTAGCCCGCTGTCTGATGGTGCTCAGTATACTCACGGAGCTATCGTTGGCGGAACCTCATGCTTTATTGTAAAATGCATATTTCCGCCAATATTCAATGAATCGATCTGAGAATTTCCACAAATCTTCCTTCAATAGTAAGGAACGTCTCACTGGAAGTTGTATCAACTCTAAAGTTACCTCGATACTTTTTGTCGGCGAAACTGAAAAAAACGGGGTTACCGATCTGTCTCAATTTGCAATTAAACATTAATGAACAATAGTCGATTTTCAACTTTTTCTTTATTTTTTAAGCATTGCTATGGTATATTTCGTTTGTATATCAAGTTTGAAATAGTTTCAATAATATTTGCCTAACTTACGACGATTTATTTCTTAAAAACTAATTGTATTTGGGGACACATTTTTTTTAGTTTATTAGGCTTATTATTAAAAATAATTACCCGATCAAAAGATAGAAGATAGAAAAAAGTTCTGTCTGGTCATTATCTACAAGTCTATGGTTTGCAAATTTTAATTTTTTTACTTTTAAAATTTCTGTCTACCCACACGTTTGGACAAAACCTTCACCCGATCTCAAGCGCTGGGCGAGTTTCTCGATCCAGACCCTCAATTTTAGATTACCTTAGCGTTCTACAGCGGAAATCGGTATTTTAATTCTTTTTATATGTCAAACAGTAAAAAATTTCCGTTTTTATTACCGTTTTTACCGTAAATCAACAATTTTAAACAAAATTCATTAGATTTAAAAGTTCTACAATTATCAACAATTTTAGATTACGTTAGTGTTTTGCACCAATAATTGAGATAATTAGTATTGTTTTGTTTGTTTGTAATGTAGGCGGGGGAGCCCGTGAGGTCCCACCCCTGGCGCTCAAGCTAGAAAGCCTATTGTGCCACACCCGTGTTTTATCTCAAGGCAGTACTCCGAGAATCCGGCCATCTTCGCCGAGTGTTTTTGGTACCTCTCAGGTGCCAGGCATACCTATAGCACAGTAAATGAACGTCCTTCTTTGTTGATCAGGCAAAGTGATCCTCACCCACTCTGCCATTCGGCAGCCTCCCTAGCAGGCTAGGGTGGACGGAGCGATCCCTCTAAGGTCATCAGTTAGATATACAGATTCGAAGCACTGTCGAGGTGTGTATGTATGTGTGTCCATTACTCGAGATTGGCTAGCGAACACTGTCCCCCTTTTTTTCTTCTCGAAAAATGGTGAATAAACCGTTGGAGAGGATCAATATGAAGATCCTATCAGAACCCAAAGTTACACCCTTAGACAAAGCTCCAGATTTGATCCCCTGTCGGTGCCTCAAGCGCAAGGTGATCGCTGACTCATTTTCGAGTCTTCTCAAAATCGACTTCGACCCCCAAGGCCTACACCTTGGTATGTAACTAGCCTCTTCTGAGGAGACCCACAGCTTAAGGTTGGTTCCGAACCACCGGAGCCCTGGTTGAAGTACATAGAAAAATTTCTATTGCTACCGACTCAGGGATCGATCAAAACTCTCAACAGAAATTGAACGGATTAATCCATTTTTTCTATCTTTGTTTAATCGTCTCGTCATTATCTAACGAACCTGATGCAGAATATTAAAATTCAATTCCTTAATATTTTAATAATGGTTAGTTTCTCTTAACTGGCTATAATCGTCTAACGATGCGAAGATCGGGTGAGTTATGACAGGCAGTCACTATACCCCCTGGGTTCCAGCATCGTCGAAAAATGTTGTGCTAGACTTCCTGCTGTGCCGGTTATGAAACAGGATGCGCCTCTTTTCGGTTCATCATGGGTACGCTCCGGATGGTGAGTTGCTCGTTCCTAGGCTCATAAATCCAGCAGATTTTCGAATAATAAAAAAAAAAAGAACAACAAAAATACCATTTTTCGAAAAAAAGCTCTAAGCGGGATTGTGTTTAACCCCCTAGATTATGTGGTTAAAATATAACATCAAACAATTTATCCTTGTAGGAGAAAAGTTATCATTTGTAATATATGGGCTAAAAACCAAGCCCGGAGAGGTGCCTTAAAGCGGCATTAGAGAAGAAAATGGATGCGATGCAATCTGTCGAAGAAATTCCAAGATTTGAAGATTGTCGCTTCGAAGAGGATACTTTTATGGTCATCTGTTGGCGGATTAAGACCTTGGGTGGGAGCTAAGATCAAAGTGATCGACAGCAAAGACCTATAAAGGCCAGTAAAAATGCTGGCTTGCATTCCTAGTTTATCCAAAAGGCAAAACCCAACAATGAAAACGGGAGGATGGAAGATTATCGATGTCAAGGCTAGTAGTAAAGCTACCCAACTTGTAGTAACTGCAGAGCCAGGTGTGGCCGAGGGTTTCAAGAAATTCCACTGCAGGTCACACTATGGGTTGGAGAGGATCAATATGAAGATCCTATCAAAACCCAAAGTTACACCCGTAGACAAAGCTCTGGATTTGTCTTGGGAAAAGGTAGAGTAGACAACTCGAAGTTAAAATGGACACTAGATGTTCCCCTTCAGTCTCGATTTTATTAAAATAAATCTTCATCACGATGAAAGAGCGCCTGCTCTCTTAAGCAAACGTTTGACAGCGGAGCAAACGGCTTTTGCCTCAATACAAGAATCTTGGGTTTATAAGGCGACAGTTAGATGATTATGTAACAAGAGTAGATCAGTCATTTATGAGATTTCCATAGAAAAACCTAGGGCAGCACTTTATGTCAGGCGATAACAAATTTATTGGATTACCAAGGTTCTTTTCTAGAGACTTGGTGGCAATAAATATTGAGTACCATTTTTGGGGCAGGCGCCAATCTATGGTGATTTGCTGAGCGCACCTATCGGCAAAATCTGGTGGACTACTGCTGCGTTGAAGGATGGCTATTGCTCATCGGATGTGATTCTAACGCACATCATTCGACTTGGGGTAGTAAGGACACCATCCACAGGGGTGAGTCTCTATTAGATTACCTCTTAAATACTGACTCAACGTTAATAGGTCGGGGTGATACACCCACTTTCGTGACATCTAGATGTCACAAGGTAGTTGATTTTTCCTCATGTTCGATAAGTATTGACGAAGTGTTGAACGGATGGCATGTATCGTTGAATACGTCCCTTTCGGATCATAGACAGATACGCTTCGCCTTGTCAGCCGATAGACCTGAGGTCCGAAGGTATAGGAATCCTAAGGCAACTGACTGGGATAATGGTCAGTCTGCGAGATGGCCAGGCGGATCACATTAATCAAACAGCTGACCAGCAAGAACATATGCCACAAACGGTAAACAGTGAAACATCAACTGTGACCGTTGAGGATGCTTTGACTAGCGTTAGCAATTTGCAGCTAACCACCTTAGCAGAAATACCGTGGAAGAGCATCAAGTGGGATACCACAATGAAAGGGGAATTGGTGCGTCTCTACTATGAAAGTGTGAAGTTTAAAACCAAAAGCAAAGAAGGATACAACCTGAGGACGAAGTTTGCTGCGAACTATCCAATGTAATGGAGATTAAACAGCAGGTTGATTTGGTGTTAAAACATGTCGACACCGAAAATTAGTTAGAGGAAGCAGCATCACATGATCAAGCAGCAGCAGAGGTGCAGCGATCAAGAAGGCGATTAAAATGGATATACCATATGAACAGAGATGTCACGCACCTTTCTTTTTTGGCAGAGAAAAGTGGGCAAAGTGTGAGGAGAGAAAACCATCGAGTCTTCTCACTTAAGTACCCAGAGCTAGAAACAAGAATAAATGAGCAGAATCTAGTAGACCAAAAACGTTCAATATTTGTAAACAGTTTGCTTTCGGCTTTTAAAAAAGCCGCCGTCAAAATCGAAGCGGAACAGCATCTTCCTATTGCTTCCTATGCCGTGTGAAAGATGTGGACAAGAAAGACGTGATTGAAGGTGAAAGCATAAAAGATTCACCATGGAAGAGCAGGTTGGATATGGATGTTAGCAAAGTAAGGTGCAAATTGGGTCGATTGACTCAATATCAGAAAGAAAATAAAACCAGAAAGCTGATACACCATGTAACTAAAATCATCCACCATTTGTACATAGAAAGTACAAGAAAAGTAGTGCAAGAATGCAACAAAATCAAACCTTTTAGGCAGATGAAAGGAGGTTCTATCGTGAACTGAGTTCAGATGTTTCAGTGATTTCGAAAAGGGTAAGTAAGTGGAAAGCTGCAGGTCGGGACATGGTGCATAACTTCTGGTACAAGTACCTGGCAGGTGTGCATCCAGCGTTGGTAAGGTGTTTTCGGAAGACATCGAAGACCCATATTTGATGATAGGCCTTATGCCAAAAATGATGTTGTAAAAACTAGCGAGGCAGTAAATACCTAGTCACCATAGACGCTGTTGCCATGACTCAAGCTCGTAAATATCAAAGAAACTTGCACAATTCACATAGCATAAGTTGACTACAAGCAAGCGTTTCCTTTCGAATCACATGACTATTTGCTTGAAGCCTTAAAAAATTACCAAATTTGCCCAAGCATCATTGACTTTCTCAGTCATGCGAAGATGCTTTAGGGTACAACAATCAAGTATTTTGATCATGGAAAACCAAGAATAACTAGATCAATACGCATGACGACGGGTATGTTTCAAGGAGACTCCTTCAGTGCACTATGGTTCTGTTTACCCTTAAACCATTTGAGCAAAACACTGAACAGCATGTATCATGGGTACAGTATACATGATAATGATGATGGTTATCAAGTTTTCCATCTTCTATACATGGATGATCTGAAACTATACGCTGGTTCAGACCAGAAAATGCAGCAAGTGATCGATGTCACAAAGCAGTTTTCCAATGATATCCACATGGAGGAGAATTATCCAGAGGAGAATTAGGGAACGCAGAGCTAGAAAACGAGTTCGAGAATGTCATCGAGGCAAAGGCTGAGGGCGATTCATATAAATATCTGGGTATTCTCGAATCTAAAGGTATTCAGCATACGATAGTTAAGAAAAGCCTAACGAATGCCTTGCCCGTGAGGTCCCCCCTGGCGCTCAAGCTATAAAACCAAGTCACACTCGTGTTTATTCTCAAGGCAGTACTCCCAATCCGGTCATCTTCGTTGAGTGTCTTTAGATCTCGATGGATTTCGTTGTTACCAACGTTCTGAGAATATCTCTTTCAGATGCCAGGCGTACCTATTGCGTAGTACATGAAGTCTCACTTTGCCTGCTAGGCAGCTTCCCTAGCAGGCCGCAGAAGAAGAATACGGCCAGACTAGGGTGGACGGAGCGATCCCTCTGAGGTAATTAGTTAGATACACAGATTCGAAGCACTGTCCTGGTGTGTTATGTAAGCGTATGTGTGTGTGTGTTCATTACTCGAAGGCGAACATCTAGCGTGATTCCCCCGCAGGTGCCTCAAGCGCAACGAGATCGCTGACTCATTTTCGAATATTCTCAAAATCGTACTGGCTCAAGATTCGAACCCCAGACCTCCTACATGGCAGTCTGACGCGCTATCGTCTGAGCCTCCGAGGTAAACAAAATCAGGGCAATCAATACCTATGCCATCCCTGTCCTCACGTACGTAGAAATACGTGCGTAGAAATACGTTCGTAGAAGTGACGAAGTACTAAATGCACTACAGTGATTCGGCGATTGAAAGCGTAGTTCTACCACGACATAGAGGGGGTAGGGTAATTGTAGATATCAAGAAACTGTGTAAGTCATAAGTTATACAATTGCGAGACAATTTTAACAGCAAGCGAGATATCGCGCTTCACAACAGCATCTGTAAAGCGGATCTTGACTACACGCCCTTGAATTTGTCCTCAGAGAAGACCTTGAATATTAGGGCAGAAACCATAGAGGAATTAGGAATGCAATGGAGACAAAAAGTCATTCACGGCGAGCACCCCAAAACGTTAGATCAACATGAAGTGGATAGTGAGACATTCAATATTTGGCTGCAAAAGGGCGTCCTGTTTCCAGCAACGGAAGGATTCGTCATTGCCGATTATGTGGAGATACCAACGAATCCATCGAACACGTTATTAATGGCTGTTGCGTAATAGCTCAGAGAGAATATATGCACAGACATAATGATATGGCGGGCATTATTCATAAACAATTTGCCCTAAACCTAGGACTCCTAATAGAATGCACGCCTATCTATAGATACATTCCAGTGTCCGTTTTAGAAAACAAATATTACATCTTATATTGGGATGCTACTATCCGGACGGATCATTATATCCAAGTCAATCGACCGGACATCGTGATGCGAGAGAAAAAATGTGGAAGAGTCTACATCATTGACATTGCTTGTCCCCTCAATCGGAATTGGCAGGCGACCTACACAACCAAGATTCATAAGTATATCGAGCTGATGCATCAAGTAAAGACAATATATAGGAATGTGAAACATGCATCTATTTATTATATTATGATTACGGCTACAGGCAATGTACCGCAAAGGCGCACTACACATCTGGAACATTTATGAGTCAGTAGGATACTGGCAGCAGCTCAGAAGGCGGTACCATTAAAAACCTGTCACATTGTAAGAAAGTTTCTGTAAAAAAGCATCCAGAGGCGACTGTTGTCACTTCCAACACTCGCGTACGCTGTGTAAGCTTAACAGTGGTAAAAGACGAACTGCAAACTACACTATGCTCTTAATTCTGTACCTTCATCATCATCGCAAATGATTTCAAATATCGTAATTAATGAACCTATAATATGCTCACTTCATCAGTCACTTGACTCAGTCCATGGTTATGATGGAAAACCAGGTTCACCTGAGAACAAGTTTGAAAAAAAATAAGGATAGCTCTAAAAAAGCATCCAGGGGCGATTTTTATCACCTCCAACGCTCGCGGTTGCTGTCAAAGGATAATAGTAGTAAAACACGAACTCCAAACTACACCATACTCGTAATTTTGTACCCACAACATCATCGCAGAGGAATTCAGACATCGTATTAAATTAACTTATAACATCCTCATCTCATCAGTCACTTGACAAAGTACGCGGCTATGATGACAACCGGGTTCACCCGAGAAAAAGTTGAAAGAGAATAATAATGATAATAATAATGTAGCCAACTCCTCAATGCAACGAATTATGCGGTTACGTCACCAGTATCGCGCAGTGTCACCCACAATAGTCCTCTCTCGGATGGAGGCCATGGTTCAGTTGGGAGTGGCAATAGGACCGAACCGAGGCGACGACCAGGCAATGACCCCGGACAAACGCGAGAACATATATTTAAGTGGTCGGACCAACTCCGAAGGGACATCCTTACCTGTTGGCAAAGCATTTCACCGGCACGAAGAGGATTCCTGCAGAGGTTACATGAACGTTGGGTCAATATGCACCCGGAATATGCTCATAAAACGCCTCAGTATTTGGGATAACAGGTATCCTTTTTGCGCGAAAACGGATATGAAGCTCTTTATCTGCAAGAAGAAGAGCAACATCCTACAGTGAACATACCACCCGTTCCAGCAAGACCTCCTTCACAGATAGCCGATAATGCCGAAATAAGAAGCAGGAGATCTATCCACGAAAAAGTCTTTCTTAGTATGGACCAATTATCTGAAGCTAATAATGCTCTCCCTCAGTAAGACTTGCGAGAGTATTGCATAGCTTCAGTTCAAAATTGAAACGGCAAGACGGCATGCATCAAATATTCAGTGCATAATTAGCTGCATAACGTTAAATGAAAAATTCTCGTCGAAATTTAGGGCACATGCTCGAAACTTGAGGAAAGCAGATCACACGCTGAACTAGTGTAAACTGTTGACCGTCAAGCAGCACTGGACGAAAAAAATACGATCTCTTTCAATAGCAAAACAGCGCCTTGAACGGCGAGTAAAATGGATCCAGGAAAATTCCACCTTTTCAATTCATCCTTCCCGTCTGTTCAATGAAACATCACGTGCCGTTAAAAATCCGCCTAGCCAAAAAGAGACTCAAGTCCTCTGGGAGACAGTGTATGGAGATACTTATCAGCTAAATGAGGTCGCTTCAGATATATCACTCTTTCGTAACTTTTGCCAAAGGCAAAGGTTGCAGGCTCCAGAGAAAGAGTGTCCCCTAATTACTGCTGAAGAAGTGAAGAAAGTGATCGCTAGAACTAAGCACTTTTCAGCGTCAGGGCCAGATAAACTCAACAACTTTTGGTGAAAGAAGTTCACTTTTGCACACCAACATCTAGCTCGTATCTTTACTACTTTCTTGAATGGAGAACAACTCATTCCGCAGTGACTAGTGGAAGGACGCACGGTATTGATCCCTAAGCCCAGAGATTTGTCAAGTCCACAAACCTACAGGCCCGTAGATTGTCCAAACACCAGCTACAATCTATTCACTGGCATCCTCAAAGAAAGGATATTAATATCTATCGAGCCAGTATGGAGTGCAATAGTTGAACAACGTTGATGCAACAGAGAGCTGGTAGGTTGCAGGAAGAACCTATTAACAGACAGGTGTGTTACCTAAGACTCCATCAGGTATCGACGTAATCTGTCCATGGCTTGGATTGACTACTCTTAAGCATTCGATAACACGAACCATGAGCTACTTATATAGCTTCTCGAGTGCCTGGAGGTGCATCCAAAAATAGTGAGATGCATAAAAGAGCGTATGCTCTTGTGGCGGACAAGATTTGTCAT
>JAABKJ010013672.1:0-10264 GCA_011634705.1 Andricus grossulariae
ACTATTTGTCGCCAAACTTTTCTGTCCTGGCATACTACTCTAGCTTCCTTCACGTCCATGCATTTTTTCATGTAAGCCCTAGTCTTTCTATGGCTTCTTATCTCTCTTCGGATTAATGTCTCATTCGCAGATTCTAAAAATTCTTTCGGCGGTCTACCTCTGGGCATTCTGTCATTTACTTTAAAGCTCTTGGGTCAGTCTATTTGAAAAAAAAATTTCTTTGCCTTCAACAGCGATCGGCTGTACATCGAAGGAAAAAATATGTCGACGCCCTCCTTTAGAAAACTGCGCGACCGATATCGTTCTCTCGTGGAACAGAGTATAGCCATCTCATACTGGCTTCCCCTATGGCCTATGCAGACAGAATAAAGAAGATCTATTTATTTTCAGTTCGTATACTTCACAATTCAAAACGTATTAAATATAAGATCTCTACAATTGAGCAGTAAAGTAAAGTTAAAATTAGACATTTTTATTGTTGAAAGTTTTCGAAATTTAATTTACAATTGAAATATTGAAAATTAAACTGTTATTTATATGCACAAAATCGTGAGAACTTGAAAATTTGGACGTTACAAATGAAATATTTTTGAATATGAAGGACAATACATTCAACATGGTTAAACCAGCCGTACACGAAAGAAATTTGTCCTCAAGAAAGTCACGAACTAGTAGCTAGGTCTCGGATATGAAAAAAGTCCATCGGAAGTTGATGTATTTTCGTAAATAATAATCTGCGAACTTTGAGAAAGAATTGATCAACTCAATGTGAAAATTCTAAAATGGTTCATCATTTTTTTTCCTGGATAATTATAAAAATGTTACGAGTGATTGGGAAAAGATTCTTAGAGCACTCACGAGCTTGGCCGACAAATCTGGGAACTGGGATGTAGGTTCGCCTGCCCGTGGCCCACACCCGCTCGCCCAAATGCGCAGCGCGTGTGTGCGTGCGTATGTGTGGTTCGAGTTCGGCTAATGAGTGTTTAGAAGTTTTATAAAAACTATATTGTTTGGCATCGATGGCTGCGCTTGTTTACGCACTCTTAATTTATGTTTAGAAACTGGTGAGTCAGCAATCTTCGAGGGTTCGAATCCTCTGAGTTGCGTATTTACAAATTAATATAAATTAAATCGCACAAATAAAATTTTTTCTTTTTAAATTCAAGTCTGAAATTGTCAGGAACTGTTCGTAAGAAATTCGAAGTGTTCGTAAAAAAACTTCGAAATTTATCCATACATTTCTCATATAACTAAGGATTTATTGTTTTTTATTTTTTTTATCTCGTATCCGAAACCTAGCTACAAGTTCGTGACTTTTTTACGGGTGAATTTTTCCATGTATTCAGATATTTCTAAATACGCTAAAGAATGGCTAATAAAATTGCATACTTGAAAATATAGGTTATGTCATCCCTGAAGTGTGTTACTTTCATTCACTCTACTATAACTGTATTGAAATATAAAATAATTTTTAATTTTCCATTTTGATACATTTCATTTTTTCAAGTCATTCAATGTAGGTACTGCATTTTTCTCATTTTATTTGCCAAAATTTTAACTTAAAAACATTAACAGTCTTTTCTGTCTTGCACATAAAACAGCGAAAAATAGTTTAAATTTTAAAGAAAATTAATTATGGTAGTGTATTTCTCTCTAAATTTGAATTAATAAAAAATAGGTCACTAATTTATTTTGGTGAAAATTTCTGCTAATTATTAGTGGTATTTTATTGTTTCTTTTAATATAGTTTTCAACGTTTCACTGCAGTTGCAGTTAATACATTAATAATATAATCAGCATAAATTGTTACTTACGTAAATGTGTTACCGAGTTTTCACTTATTCAGATTTAGGGGGCGGATATTTTACATATCCTTTTAACTTATTAATACGAAGTGTGTCGTTCTCCCGAAATTCGGGATGGGTAGTCGAATAATTTTCATAGACTTAACTAGTCCAGAAAATTCAGGACGACTAGTCCATCCCCTTTTCCAACTCCCCGAGTTTTTAGGGACGACCAGACACAGCCTTATTAATATCATTAATTTATTTATTACAGTTTTTCCTTTGTTTACTTACATTATTATTTAAATGAAATTTCTATGTTACATATTACGGCAGGTTACGATTAAGCAACTCATTTTTTAGCACTCATTATATTGTTTAATATACTACTTTCGATTTTTAAACTTTAAATTTACTTATTTTTACAGTAGTATAAATATATTTAATTTATTATTGTACTGAAAAATGATTTTACTATCAATAAATCAATTCTTTTCTTACCCAAAGGATTTCTGAAAATTTTTTAAATTACGGGAGTTATGCCATGTTAAATTTTGGCATCACATTTTCTTTAAATTATCGATATTTCTGCAACTGTCGAACGAATTATAGTTAAATTTGGAGATACAATAAACAAAAATATCTGCCCTAATATCATAGTACAGAAAAAATGTTGTTAAAAATTTTCACCAAAAAAAAAAAACGAAAAAATTTGTGGATTCATTTTTTTGTCAATATCGCACCATTTTCTTTTTCCGCAGTTAGAATATACACATTTCTCATGATCTCGCCTTTCATTTAAAAGAAGATGCGCAGTGGATCATGTTTAGCAGATGTTTGATAATGTTGCGCAAGTGCAAGAGGAGCATTTGATTGTGTGCCGGGAGTACTTCTCATATTGGTAATAAAAAAAGGCTACGTTTCGTGAAACTCTTGTTTTATTTCACCATGGTGTCTTGCTCGCAGTGCACAAGAACATCGGGTACAAAAAAGTACTTTACCGCACGGTTCCACAATTTTCTACTTTCTGTACGCTACATGCCTCGAAAATCGAACATTCCATGCATGTGTAACATCAAAATATTTAAAGTAGAATTATTCGGGTGCCTATCAATTGTCCAGCAAGGATACGGTCCATAAAGAGTCCACGCATAGGTCTAGACCCTTATAATTATAATAGTTATATAATATAATTATATATAGTAATTAAATATATAATTATATATAATTATAATAGTTACGAGTTTGGAACCCTTTGATCTCGGGTCCAACCTGAATAAACACAGAAAAAACGGAGGGTTTAGTAAAGTTGCGGCTCAAGTAAAAGTTGGTATCATTTAGAACTGAGACTCCAATAAAACTCTTTTTTAGGGTTTCATTTTAGTTTGTTGATATCCGATAGATGGCTATTCATATTTTCAAATGCGCATGTGCCGAAAAGGGCGGGCCTATTTGAAATCAATAAAGACTATGAATAATCATACAGATAAATGATAACTAACATTTTTTATTCTTTTTAAAAACAAATTGAATTGAATAATAGAAGTACCTACCTTCCTAAAAAAATGTTATATTAACGTAACATTCCAAGTGTGTATTATATAATTTTAAATAGTACCGCGCCTTTTTGATACATGCGCAGTTGAAAACGTCGGATTGTCAACATAACCTTAAAAACTGTCATATTTCATGTGCACTATCTTCCTCTCGAGAATGGCTAATATCTATCATTTTAGTTTCTTCATTACATTTTTCCCAGTGCAGTATTATTTAATTCGAATTACAAAGTAAAATGTGCACCATAAACTTGTAAAATCTCCGCAGTGACTCAAGGCTGAAGTGAAAAAGGGCTCCATTTGAACCGTTTCAACCCATACTTTGGGTTCATTTAGAAATCATTATCATTTTGGGTTCCTTTTCATGAAGAGAGGTTCCTTTTCAGGAAGAGAGGTTCCTTTTCAGGAAGAGAGGTTCCTTTTTGTTGCAGCTCCTTTTGAACCAAAAATTGGTTCCAATAGAAACTCCAGTTTTTTCTGTGTTCTCGCGCTTCGCGCTCGATAATATATTTACCTCGCTCTACATGCTCGGTCATTGTATTTTCCCCACATTTGTGCACAGATCTGTTAAAATTGAAGGTCAAATCATCGACAAGTTTAATTTGGTGATTGTGAATTCTTTTTTGTTAAAGCTCTCTCGGCTTTAACGAACCCATTCTCATGACGTATCTTGTTCTTCGCACTCGATTTTGTCCAAAATGTGAATTTTTTTCCATTATGTTCAACACTTTTATATCAAATTAAATTAAATTTTATTCTCAACTACCCTGAAAAATGTATGATTTCAATAAATTTATATTATTACCATTCATAGCATGCATTGCTATTGAAACATACGTATTTTCATTGTCTTGTTTTTATAATTGAGAAAAGTGTGCTTTCCATAAGACAAAAAGATTTGTTCTTAAACATTTTATTGCATTTTGTGTGGTTTTTCCATGCATTTAACTTGCTGATTTTCAATGTTTTTTTTACGATTGAAACTAAAAATACACATCCTAGCGTAAAGTGGTTTTGAGCAAATTTGTAGATATAATTGAGGCGAAAATTTGTGGTCAACAAAATGTTATTTCAGCTTGTGTCCTTTTTCCGAAAAGGTAATTTTTTTATTTCTATAACAAGGGTTTATAAAAAATTTGTAGTTTTTTTTTTTGGTTGATTTTTTTTTAAGATTAAAATAAAATCGACGCGTCCTATCAAAAATTACTCATGACAAATTTGTAGCTCTTTTTTGGGTGAACAACTTTTGTCTTATTATTTTTTTTCGTAGCTTGTGTCGTTTGTCCAAAATTTTTGTTTTTTTATATTTTTAATGTTGTTTTTTACGAATTTAAACAAAAACTACGCCTCCTATCAAACATTGATTATCAACAAATTCGTAGATTTTTCCTTGGTGCTCAATTTTTGTTGATTCATCTTTTTTCGTATCTTACATAGTTTGACCACAAAGTGGAATTATTGATTTTTCATTATTTTTTGTGCTATCAAAATATGAATTTTCGATTTTTCAAGAAAATTCAAAATGTTGTTATGATAACCTTGTAGGGTGTTGAAAAAGCAACGTTTTTCTTCTCTTGCCTTTTTTCATATCGTGCGTTGTTTGGCTTTAACGATTTAAACAAAAAATACACATCTTATCGATCGAAAAATATATAAATTATGTAAAAATACACACCCTATCTATCAGAAAATAATTAATCACAAATTTGTAGTTCTTTCTTGGGTGAACTATCAATTTTATATTTTTTAATCAATTTTTTTCGTACCTTGTGTTGTTTTCTAAAAATTTAATGTTTTTATTCTTAATGTTATTTTTTACGAATAAAACAAAAACAACGCGTCCTATAAAAAACTGGTTAACAATAAATTTTTCGCTCTTGTGTGGGTGAAAAACTTTTGCCAATTCATTTTTTTTTTTTTTTTTCGTTTTAAGGATGCCTTTCTTTTATTAGCAGTTCTAAAAATTTTATGAAAAAAAAATAAGAAAGATTTTCTAGAAAACTCCAGCTTTTTTATTCTTCCCAATATTTTTGAAAAGTTTCTGCTAATAGAAGAAAGGCATCCTATCAGTTTTATGCGGGCTAAATCATTTTTGAGGCCGGGAGAATTTTTTTCCTTAAGATATCATTTTTGGATTTTTCTCGCAAACGATGCAAGATTTCGCAAAAGAGCAAGGGGTAATTTTCACAGAACTTTTTTAAACGTTTAAACTTTTATCTAGAAATGTTTATATTCTCATCAGAGAAGGCATTAGATTTGCGTAAAGTTTGACCCCCCCCCTCCCCGATTTTTGTCAAATGTCTACGTTTTGAGACCCTTTGAACCCGAAAAACAGGTTTTTACGAATGTGACTGTCTGTGCTTCTGTACAATACGTATGTATGTCTGTATGTCTGTCTGTATGTCTTCTGTAAGCACGATAACTTTTGAAAGAATTAATCTTTTAGATTGGCCTTTGGTACACTCTTGTAGTGTCGGAAATTGAAGGTCAAGTTCGTTAGCCAGCTATTTTGGATGAAAATTCACAAAGATATAGCATTATCAAAATTTTTGAGACCATTTTTTTTCAATATTTAAAAATTCTATGTACGGCTATCCATAGTACTAGGAAAGTCGAACAATTTATGCGCACGACTTTCTTTTGATAAGAAGGAAACGATCAGAGTTACAGCATGTTCAAAATTTAAAAAAAAAACGAAAATGAACGTTTTAAGCCAAAGAACGCACGATATGAAAAAAGTCAAGAAAAGAAAACCGTTGCTTTTTGAAAGCCATACAAGATGATCATAACAAGTTTTTGAGTTTTCTAGAAAAATCCAAAATTCAAATTTTGATCCTACAAAAAATAATTAAAAATGAAACATTTAATTTTGCGTTGAAACTATGCAAGATGCGAAAAAAGACGATAAGACAAAAATTCTGCACCCAAAAAAAGATCTACAAATTTGTTATGAATTACTTTTTGATACGATGCGTAGTTTTTGGTTTATTGGTAAAAAAAAAAATTTGTTCTCAATCGTTGTTTGATAGGATACGTAATTTTTTTTGTAATTTTGAAAAATAACATGAAAAATAAAAAGTTACATTTTTATTTCATTCGTAAAAAATAACATTAATTTTTTTTTAATTGTGAGAAACGACATAAGTTACTAAAAAAAATCTGCCACCACGCGGACACACTCATCGCGCGCTGCGCGCGCAACTCGCATTTTTGAGCGCTCGTCTGTTGGATCTCGCACTCGGATATTTATTCTTTGCTCTCTCTATCTCTCTCTCTCTCTCTTTTTCTCTCTGTCTATAAAACGTTTTTATGCAGGTCATTCCATGTAAGAGAAAATAAATTTTTATACTCCTATATGTACGTGAGTTATTATTTGCTTTATGTAGGATTTCAATTGCAGTTAACGATTACCGAATAAGTTCACACATAAATCTGTCTTGGGTCGTAGTTTAGGACGCATGTAAGGTTTTTTGTTTAAATATCATTTTTTTTTTTAATACAAACAAAAACTACGCGTCCTATCAAAAAGTGATTTATAAAAATTTTTTAGATGTGTTTTAGGTGCACAATTTTTGTTGACTAAGTTTTTTTCGTAGCTTGTGTCGTTTTTACGAAAATTTAATTTTTTTATTTTCAATGTTATTTTTCAAGGATAAAACAAAAACTACGCGTTAACAAAACAGAATTCACAATTGCAAAATGACAGTTGTCGATGCTTTGACATTTAATTTTAAAAGGTCTGTGCACAAATGTGGGGGAAATACAAAGACCTAGCGCGAGGTAAATACATTATCGAGCGCGAAGCGCGAGATCCGACAGACGCGCGTCCTAGACGCGCTGAAACTTGTGAGCCGCGCGCGCAGCGTGCGATTAGAATATGCCCGCACGACGTGCAGATAAAGTACCTGTCGTTGTAAAACTAATTATTGAAAAAAAAATATTATCCTATTTTAAATCTTATGATTCTCCGAAGAGGTTATGTTTTGTAGGCCTGACGAATAGCAAAAGTGTCCGGTATCCGGCGAGTACGTTTATACTCAACCACTTTAAAAAGTTAACTTTTAAGGAATTTAAGTTAATAATTTGAAAACATAAACTTGCACTGAGAGAGAGAACGGCTCAAAGTTGCAGATATAACCTATCTAGCCAAGAGGGCGTCATTTGACGTAAACAGCGGACTCACCATTCAATTGAAACCTGTATTAATTTGATTAATTTTCGCAGCTGTTGCTTGTCACTTGCGGTCCTGATGTACCTTTTTTAGAAGTCCATTTACGAGGTAGATGATCGCATTATCTTGGAATTATTTTATTGCAAAGATAATGCGCCCACCAAGCTTCTAGGTCGTTGCATTTACTCGTGATTTCAACACTTTTTTTAGTTTCTTCTTCTCGTGCAAATTTCGAATCCTTTTTACGCTTGCGATCATTTAAAATCGGAAAAAATAGGTTTGCTTTACCGCTATAATTCAAAACAACCTTTTTCACTTTATTGTCGCCCATGACCACAACCACCATGCTTTGTCCGCTTTGAACGTGATCGAAAAGCGAGGAGTGCGCAGTTGCTAACTGCGCACTTCTTTCGGTCACGATTACTTATATTTCTGTTACTATTCAGGAATTTGAGGAAACTATTTGTAATTTTCAGATACCGCTTATGAATGTTGATAAAAAGGTAGTAAATTTACTATACAAGTTACTGAATTTCGTTTTCAGCAATATAATTTCGTAAATTTCAGTTAATTTAGTATCCTAAATATGTCGCAATTTTCCAAATATTTCTAACAGTGTGGCAAAACGAAAGGCAAAACCTAGAGATACCTGAAAAAACCCTGGAAGTTTCTTCAGAATTTGAATAGATACCCTAAAAAGTTAATAATTAAGGTTATAGGATATATATATATATATATATAATTTAAACTTTATATCTTACTAAAGCAAGTTTAGATTTCTATCTTGAATATTACAAACAAAAAATTATTATTGTCCTACATACTAAGGTGTATATTTATTATGTGTTTCAGGTACGTATGACTCATACAGTGGATTATTTTCTATTTCAAAATAGAATTTGATGATCGTATTGGTATGTAAAAGATGGTATTGCATAATTTAAAGCCCCTTGAATGAACATATTTTGATTTGAACTGAGTTTTTGCAGTTGGATTCAATTGAATTTTTAAATGAACTAGAAAGTCACGTGCGCGCTTGCAGCGCGCGCCTTCGTCAATTTCTACGTATGGGAGTTTTAAAAATGTTATCTTAAATAATCGTAAGGGTGGTTGCCAAAAAGTTGACCACTTTAAGTCGCAGTGATCTTCAACTTTTTTAAATCTAATGAGATTTTGTTTAGAAAATAGAATAAAAAAAGCAGGCAAAATGTCTTGTCACCCGGCCAACACTGTGTGGACTTCAGATGGAAAAGCTAAATAAATTCTCAAGAGATCTGTGAGAGCGACTTTAAATGAATAAGAAAAGAGCTCCTATTGCAGAAATAAATAGTTCTAGCCAATAAGGGTTCGAAATATAAATCATGTTACGATCCTGCACACAAAATTTTAATTTACCTACTTGGAGAATTTGTTTATAACAACCACATTTTGAAAAAAATGTCAATCTATGCTCCTGAATATCACTGCCAAACCAACTAAAACAAATTTTCAAAAAAAGTACCTCAAATTTTCAAAAATTGTGTAAAGTCTGCATTTGTTTATACTATTTCTTTATAACAATAAAAAATATACTTAAATTTACTTTTATAATGCTTTAACATGAATTCCAATTGGATTACAGACAAAAGTCACTTTATAAATATGCAAAACCATTACAAAATCTCAGACGGCTGTTTATTACAATACAATTGTTAATAAGACATTATTAATTTGTTATATAGGATATAGAATTGGGGATTGAAAAGGATAGTATTTAAACTATACAGGCAAAAGGGAAGGGTAATACTGTGCACAGAGCAACTGTGCACGAGCCCAACTGTACGCATCGACATTTTGACGTGCACAGATGATACTCTCCCAACGATTGACGTGCATAGATGCGATACTCCCAACTGTGCACATCTCAGTTAATACGATCAGATTTAAAACTTACAAGTCCACATGCACAGATGGGGCCCTCCCAACTGTGAACGTCTCAGTTAATACGATCAGATGTTTAACTTACAAGTCCGCGTGTACATATAGGAGACTCCCAACTGTGCACTTCTCAATTAATACGATTAGAATTTTCACTTTAAAGTCCACGTGCACAGTTGGATTATCCCATGTATGCGCGTGCACATTTATACCACCGGCTCTCGACGTGCACAATTAGGTTCGTGCACATTTGTGCCCCTATCAAATTGAGACGTGCATAGTTGGGAGTCTCCGAGGGGTTGAAAACTCGTGAAGTCAGATGTACACTAGTAATGGAATCTCCTGAAGTCTCCTGAAATATCTGAAGTCACTTGAAGTCCCTTGAATTCACTTGAATTCATTTGAAGTCACTTGAATTCTTCTGAACTCACTTGAAATCTCCTGAAATATCTGAAGTCACTTGAATTCACTTGAAATCACTTGAAATCTCCTGAAGTCTCTGAAGTCATTTGAATCCACATGAAGTCACTGGAAATTACCTGAATTCATTTGGGGTCACCCATATACCACGTGGTCCACGATTGTCCACGAGGGGGGCTCAAGGGGTCTATCTAAAGTCCACGTGGACTGATAAGGTGGTCAAAAATTTGTTTTTTCAATTTGCATGCATCGCCCGCAAATTTGTTCAAATAAACAAAAATAAAAAAATCCATCCTCTGTGCATTGTCTAAACCTTTCGAACGTATTGTCCATCAGCAGCTTGTTTCACATATTGAAACTAACAATTTAATGGACCCAATGCAATCTGGGTTTCGTTCCAGGCATAGTACTCTTAC